>QUSF01000019.1:10225219-10274560 GCA_003676055.1 Chloebia gouldiae | reverse complement strand
GAGGGCCGGGGTCCCGCTGTGAGGGACAGGGGAGGGCGGTGAAGGGGGACGCAGCCCGCTCTGAGGGCCGGGGTCCCGCTGTGACGGACAGGGGAGGGCGGTGAAGGGGGACGCAGCCCGCTCTGAGGGCCGGGGTCCCGCTGTGAGCGGCGGGGGCGCCGCCCCTGAGAGCCGGGAGTGGGTGGGGCCCTGGCACGCGCCCGCCCGCCAATGGGGAGCCCCCCGCCACAAGGGGCGGTGCCGCAGCGCGGGGGCGTTGGCTGCCAATCAGCCCCGACAGCCAACCGGCGGGCGCTGTTCCCGTGACGTCAGCGGGCGGGGCGGGGCGAGGAGCGCTGACCGTGGCCCGCGGCCGCATCCGCCTCTTACCCGCAGGCCGCGGCACCGGCAGCACCTCCGGCCCCTGCGGCGCTCCGGCTCCTCCCGCAGCACCAGGTACGGCCCGCCCGGCCCTCGGGGGCCATCTCTGCCTCCCTCCGCGCCACCGGGCCCCGGTTCTGTCCCGCCGCAGCCGGCCCCGTCGGCAAGGCCCCGGGAGCGCTGTCACAGACCGTCCCTCCCCTCCTCTGTGCCTGTGTCAGCCCCGCTCCGCGATGCCACGTCCCCGCCTCTGCACTGTCTCTGACCGTGCTCTTGGGGGGGAGATGGCCAGCGGGATCTGGTATTTCACCGCTGGGTTTATTGCTTTTACTTTATTTCTTTTCCTTTATTTTTTGTTTGTTTTGCTGGAGAAAAGAAGGCCCAGAGGGGACTTTAACCTTTCTATAACTCCCTGAAAGGGGACTGTAGCCAAGTAGGGATCGGGCTCTTCTCCCAGGTGATGAGTGACAGGACGAGAGGAAACGGGCTCAAGCTGTGCCAGAGGAGGTTCAGGTTGGACATCAGGAGGAAACTCTTCCCTGGAAAGGTGATTAGACATTGGAAGAGGCTGCTCAGAAAGGCCGTGGGATCCCCATCCCTGGAGGTGTCCAAGGAAGGGCTGGATGTGGCACTGAGTGCTCTGGACTGGGGACAAGGCGGGGACTGGGCACAGATTGGACTCGGTGATCTCAGAGGTCTTTCCCAGCCCCAGTGATTCTGCAGTTCTTGTCTGCCAGCCTAGGTCCTGAGCTCTTCCTGCTGTGGTGCTGGTCTCACAGGCAGCTTGGCATGTCCACACTGATGTCCCCCCTGCTTGTCCCCTTGAGCGTTCACCCCTTTGACTCAGCTGGTAGAGGCTGCAGTGAGGCACCGATTGCTCTATCAACATGAACCTGAGTGTTTTCATGTGTTTGACAACACCCCTCCTCCCCCCTTTAGCTTGGGGTGTTTTTCAGTGTCAGGTTCATAAAAGCATTCAATTTACCTGTGCAGTCTGCAGGCTCCTGTCTGGATAATCTTGCTCAATAGCTGAGCAAAGCTGTTCAGCTGTTTTACAGCTGTGTTTTGAGTGGTTTTCTGTTCTGATGCAAGACCTCTTCCTGTTGGTGTGATTTCCTGGCTTCTGATTCCTTTACTGCCTGCTCTAGTGCACAGTCATATTTCTCACACTTGGTAATGAGTTTGATTTTATTTCATTTTGTTTGCTTGGGTTTTTCTCCTTATTATGCCCCTCCTCTTTCCTAAAATTTCTGTTAACCTTGTCCTGCTGATCATCAACCCCAAATTTTCTCCCTCCTTTTAACTTCCAGATTCATTTGTGATTCTCAGCTTTACTCAGCTCTTCTCCACGTAATCTTTCACACTTGGCTAAAGTGATGTGGCTTCACTAGCACAGTTTGCAGGGCAATTCCCTTCATGGAGGAAAAAGATCTTTTTTTTTTTTAATATTATTGATATTTTCCAATATGCAAGAAGTAAAGCAAGAACCTCAAACTGGGGATCTGTGATCCTTCATGCAGAGAGGTACCTTGATGCAGGGCAGATAAGAGTTGAACTTCTTTGTACCTTTCATTTCAGGAATGTCTGGAAAATCTCCAAAATCTAGAACCTTGTGATAGGATTAGCTGCTCTGCCATGGAGGTGTGCCAGGGGCCAGGATGTCACAGAATAATTACATTTTAGGGGTTGAGTAAGTTGAAATTTTGAGTCAGCAAATTTTTTTCTTGCACAGAGAAGTGTTTGTCTTTTTGTTTGTGAAATCCTTGAATAATAATCTTGAAAAGTGTTACCACAAAGGGCTAATCTTTAACAGCTGGAAACATGCCCAGAGTTGTGCAGCATTCATCTCTTTCTGGAATGGAGAATACTGACTTCCTAAACATTTGGATTTTGGTAGATGGAGAAAAGTCTTTTGGCTTTGGTCAGAAGTGAGGAGCAGAAATGTAATACCTGAGGAGTCTGCTGAAAGAAATGCCACTCTGTTCAAGGCAGCACATTCAGGGCGTGGATTTTTTCCAAAATAAATTAGGGGTAAATCCATGATTTACTACTTTTGTCTTCTGCAGGCAGCGTGAAATAACAGCACCCTTGTGTAAGCCATCCTTGCATCCTGCTGTTGGTATTTGGGGTGGGTTTTGCAGTCTGCCTCTGTTAGGTGCTGCAGCAGTGTCCAGATGCTCAGCTCTTCACTTTGCTGTGGAGTGTTTTACAGGGAGGCTGCATTTGATAAGCAGAGCACTTGTTGTGATCTGTGATCCTCCTCTGGGGATTAAACCTTCTGCCAGTTTGTAAGTGTGATGTTCTGTGAGACCAGAAACCTGAGCTTGGGGAACTCCCGCTCTCTGCTGTTCCCTGCTGTGGGAAGACTTTCCTCAAACAGCTTTTCAAGTGCCAGCTCACGTCCTCCTCTCTAGGAAGTATCTTTATATTGACTGAGATGCAGGCATGGAGAAGAAATCAAAGTGAATTTTCCTCATGAGATCCAACGCTCAGATTATCCATAAACGGTGAAACTACAAGGTTATGTATTCAGGAGGAATAGCTGGGAGAATACAGAGTGCTCTAATGATCATGAATATCTGATATATTCTTAATTTTCCATCTGTTTTTTGATCACAGAATCCCAGAATGGTTTGGGTTGAAAAGGACCTTCAAGCTCATCCAGTGCCATCCCCTGCCATGGGCAGGGACACCTTCCACTATCCCCATCCAACCTGGCCTTGGACACTTCCAGGGATAGCCAATATCATGGAAGTTTGTGACATGATTTGTCTAATGACAATCTGGTAGAAAATGGGCATTTCAACAGATCAAGAAATTTGATGAACTTAACTTTCTTTTTGTAGTTTATATTAGTAAATCAGAATTTAAGGCGTAGTGAAAAAGGAACACTTACAGGAAAAACTGTGTAACTAGTTCATAGACTTGCTAAGTCACACAGTTTAGCATTTCTGTTTCTGTAAGTATAGAGAATAGAAAAAAAAAAAGACTTGTTTGATATTAATCCCACATTAATTTATACTTCATATAAGCTTTCTTGGCAGAATTGCAAAATAGTTGAGGAACCTGTAATCCTGGCAGTAAAACGACGTCAATCGTGTCAGACATTTCTTCTGAAGTGTTCTTAGTGCTAATTATTAACTTTCTTTCTTTATTTTCCCCTCCAGACCTGTATCAGAATTCCTGAAGTCCATCATGCTTTCCAAGCTAAGCCGCTCCCAGCACCTTGCTGTTCTCTGCCGAGGTCTTCATTCCTCGCTGAGCTCTGCTACCTCAGTTGCTCCCAAAAAAACCATTCAGAGGCCTCTCTCCTTGGATTTTATCTTTGAACGTGAGGCCAAATATGGTGCTCACAACTATCACCCACTGCCTGTTGCTCTGGAAAGAGGAAAAGGTATTTTATTTAATTTTTTTTTTCCTGCAGGTTGTAGGTGTTGTGTGTCTGTGGAGATAAATGAGAACACGGCAGAATGATTTTGACCTGATTGAACTCTGAATCTTTGTTGGGCTTTTTTTTGGGTGGGATTGAGAACATTGATGAAACAAAGTCAGCAAATTGTTGATTAGAGAGCTGGATCATTGTACATAAAGGCACCTGAAAAAATTGTGGTGTCTCTAAAATGATTTGGAGGGTTGATAATTTCCAGAATAACTCAGCAAGAAAAATTTTAAGCAACTTAATTTCTTCTGTTACCTTGTGTGGAGAGGTTTAACATTAATGTGAGCAGGAAAAGGTGCATTGGCACCGTATCTAAGTCCTTGAGGGCTGTTCATATATTATCACTTAATTTAAATTTATTCTGGTCTTTAATTATGTTTGAAGAGCCTTTTTTGGGCTTGTGTCTTCTTTTATTTTGTGTACTGACCACAGGTATGTTTTCCCAGGTGTTTACCTGTGGGATGTTGAAGGTAGGAAGTATTTTGACTTTCTGAGTGCTTACAGTGCAGTCAACCAAGGCCACTGTCACCCAAAGATTGTGGATGCTCTGAAAGCCCAGTCTGAAAAACTGACCCTGACATCCAGAGCATTCTACAACGATGTCCTTGGGGAATATGAGGAGCTGGTCACCAAAATGTTCAACTACAACAAAGTTCTTCCAATGAATACAGGTAAAGAAATATTTTGTTTCCAGTTTAGTTCTTGTCTGTGAGATTCAAGAGCTGTGTAACATTTTCTGCTGCACTGATGGCCTGTTTGATATGCAAAAGTGATATTATTACTGCTTTATGTTTCAGGAGTGGAAGCTGGAGAAACTGCCTGTAAACTGGCTCGGAAATGGGCCTACACTGTGAAAGGAATTCCAAAATACAAAGCTAAAATAATTTTTGCAGGTATGTTAAGTGTGTGTTACGAGCTGAGGACTTGAGGATCTGAACACTGGGTTACTGGGAGGCAGCCTTGAAGTCACAGGGAAAGAAAGAACATCCAGTCCTCCATGCTTTTTTAATCACTTAAAGTCCAGTACTTTTTATTCCTGAGTTGTTGTTCCTACAAAACTTTTTTGTGGGTTAATTCCTCAGATTAGTGTCACACCTCTCACAGATTACAGACAGCTTTATTTTTAGGATGTAAATTATGAATGGTGTTTATCTTCTCCCCTATATTTTATGAGTAATAATTGCAAAAAGCAATTATTATCAATAAAAAGATGTTATCACAGTTATTTTCAATTTTCCAGACTACTAACAAAACTGAAAGAGGTTATTTTGTATAGTTGTCAGGTCTTAGATTATAATTTTCTTTTGGTTTTTGATATAGCAACAGCGTGTATTTATGGCATCAATGCAAAATGCTAACAATTAGGAGGGGGATACTAATATCTTATTAAATAACTCTTAAAATGCATCACCAAGTGGAAAGTGTGATGTCCTTTAAAGTGTTCTGGCTCTTGGTCTGTTTTGTAACAATTTCCCTCTTTTTTTTTTTTTCCAGCTGGCAACTTCTGGGGCAGGACAATGTCTGCCATCTCCAGTTCTACTGACCCATCCAGCTATGATGGCTTTGGACCCTTCATGCCAGGATTTGAAGTGATCCCATACAATGATCTACCAGCTCTTGAGGTGTTTGAAATTTTTTGTTCTTTTGTATGAAATAATTTTACAGTGTCTCTTTGGTAAATAGCAAGGAAAATCAGAAGTTTATACTTTGAAACATGTGGTTTAACATTAAGTAAGTAGATATATATAAGGAATGTGTTTGTTATAATTATGGATAGGAAATGTGGGAAAATCCTGCTTTGGTTTTGGTTTTCAGTTATGCTTTAGGATGTGAAAAGAAAACTACATGAATCTGTTTGATTTCCCAGCCACCTGATCTAGTGGAAATGTCCCTGTCCATGGCAAGAAGTGGGATGGGATGATTTAATGTCCCTCCCCACCCAAACCATCCTGTGATTCTATGACTAGAATTCACTGCAGTTGCAAATATTTGTTACCAGTTCCACAGCATCCTTAAAACCATGCCAGGCTGCTGCTTCACTTTCACAAGCTCCTGAAATGCCAGTGATTCCCAGTATTTCCCTGTGTTTTGTGAGGTTAATCCTGTCAAGCAGGTGAGGAGGGGTGACCTTGATTAGGTACCATTTCTGTGAGTAAAAACCTCTGTACCTGTTGGGTTGGTTTCATACTGTGAGTGGGCTTTGGAAATTGAGGGATTATAGGACAGAGCTGCTTTTCTCCTTGGATTTGGGTTAGGGGGGACACAAAGATCTCTCAGTGGGCCACAGCTGCAGTGTGGAAAAGCTTGTTCAGGTCTGAGCCTACATCAGGCTGCCCATGGTGAAAGGCCTGCAGGTATTTAATGCCTTCATTAGAGCTGAATTCATTCTGCTCATGAGGCAAAGCTGAGAAAAGCTGTACTAAATTCCTGCTGGGAATCATTAGATCTCTTGTGCCTTGTGGACTTCTATCTAAACCTTTATGAACTTGATAGTGCAGGAATGTACCTGTGAACTTTGCTTTAAGGTAAAATTGTTTTGGAGGGGCTCAATTCCTTTTTTGTTTAAGGGAAGAGTTGAGCAATTGTTTGTATTGTATGGGGTAATAATATGAAACTGAAGGTATTTCTGAGGTGATTTATGAACTGATCTGTTAAACTGCTTCCCAGTTCAAAACTGGGTTTGCAGTTTGCAAGGTTTGTACCTTCCCAAGCCAGCACCACAGCCCATTTCACACTGCCAATGTGAAATTCCCAAGCAGCACTGGAACTGAAGTGGCACTCAGGGAGAGCTGCCTGACAGGAATGCTGTTCTCACCCTGTGAGGAAGAACACCAGGGCTAGAATCAGGTTCTGCTACATGTATTTTCTGTATTTGACCTGAGTGAAAGCTTTTTCTTTTTGTCTCTCCTCTCCCTGTGTCAAATGTTGCAGCGGGCCCTTCAAGACCCCAACGTGGCAGCTTTCATGGTGGAACCAATTCAAGGGGAAGCAGGTGTGATTGTTCCTGACAAAGGCTATCTCACAGGAGTGAGGGACCTCTGCACAAAACACAACGTGAGAATTCAGTGTGACATTAAACACTTAACACTGCACACTGTGTTTACTGGTGTAACTTGTAAGGTCACCCTTCTATGCAAGGTGTTAAACAATTCCCTTTTCTTTCCATGGAATAACGCAGGGATACCTCTTGTGTTTCCTGGTAATATCTCACTAAAAAGTACTTCTTAGCAGTGCAGATTTTTCACTATTTCTTACTATTGTCATTGATATAAGTTTCTAATTATTATTCTTCAACTGGATTTTAAATTAATTTAACTTCTAATTTCTTTTTCACATTATAAGTTTCCAATTACCATGGCTATCCAAGACCTTTGTTGCTGATATGCATAACTCCTACCAAGAATCAGTAACTACAGTGGGTCACAGAATTAAACACTGAGGAAAATGGTTATCAGTGATCTCTGATTTAAAAATCAGTGGTCTCTCTGTTCCAATAGAATTTGGATTCCTAATTTGTAAGTGCTACTCACAATTATTTTCATATCTTCAAAGGAAGACACTGATTTATTATTAATAAAGTTATTTTCATTATTGCTGTGATACCTCCAAAAATTGTATTAGAATTGGGTTAGGAATGACAGTGAAAGTA
This sequence comes from Chloebia gouldiae, assembly GCA_003676055.1. Classification (NCBI taxonomy): domain Eukaryota; kingdom Metazoa; phylum Chordata; class Aves; order Passeriformes; family Passeridae; genus Chloebia; species Chloebia gouldiae. Next base: position 10,267,112 of record QUSF01000019.1, on the reverse strand, counting down.
ATTCCCTGTTCTGTTTGGATTTTTCTTCTCTTTAAAGGTTCTGTTTATTGCTGATGAAATACAGACTGGTTTAGCCAGAACAGGGAAAATGCTGGCTGTTGACCATGAAAATGTGAGACCTGATATAATTCTTCTTGGAAAGGCCCTTTCTGGTGGCTTATACCCTGTGAGTACTAAAGAAATACCAATAATTTAAAGTAACGTAAAATTACTCAAACATTTGTTGAATAATCTTTTTTTCCTTAGTCATCAACATTGAAAATCTGCCAGTTGGAAGAACAATATATCTGATGTTTGTTGTACTTGGAAATTGTTGTTTGCAAGACTAACTGTGATTTATGACCAGACAGTCCAACTTGAGAGAGACATAATAAAATAATGGAATACCAAATACTACCTTTATAGCTGAACAATTGGCATTATTTCATTTGTCTGGAATGCCTGCATGGCTGATTTTATCCTCTTGGAGTGACTTAAATTCCTGATGATTAGGCTGGAAATTACAATGCCTTGAACTATTTTGGCCAACTGACAGGATTTCTAAGTTGTTAAACCAAGTATTGAAGGTTAAACTCTTGAAATAATATTCAGTTTGGAGAACTTCCCTTCAGCTATTATTGAAAGTTGTGTTACCACTATAGCTGAGTGTATTTAAGGGATTAATTATGGGATTGTCAGATCTGCTGTTCTGTATACAGAGCTGGGAATGTACATATAATTTATCACCATAGGCTGAAAATTTCCTGAGCTCTGAGGGAAGGTTTGCTTTAGATATATTGAAGTTTCCTGTTCTAAGTGTGTGAATTTGCTGTCCTTCCCATTTTTTAGGTCTCAGCAGTGCTGTGTGATGATGAAGTTATGCTGACCATTAAACCTGGTGAACATGGATCCACATATGGAGGAAATCCATTAGCTTGCCGTGTGGCAATGACAGCACTGGAGGTTTGTGTGTGGGGCTAGAGATCTGGAATCCAAATTAAAAAGGGTCTCATGATTTTTGCTTAAATAAATGGTATTATTTTTCATGCTAAAAGTAGAAATCCAGCTTTAAATTAGAATGGAAATTTGGTAGTGGTTATCTGTAGATCATAAAATAATTTTTATTGGATATGTGGCCCGCTTCCTGCGTTCTTATAATCTTAATGTCTTAAATGTCAAAATAAGATTAATCTAGGGGAAGTTTTGAGGAAATTATGTTAATTTGGCCAAATACCTTCATTAATTTCATGAAGACACTTTGAAATAGGCTTGTTTTACTATATCAGCAGAAGCTGCTGCTCTGTGAGCTTGAGAACAGATATGGATCTCAAACAGAAACTACAATGTCCTGTCCAGGTGGTGCAATTCAATTATTTTGTGGTTGCTTAATTGACTATATTGATGCAGATCACACAGAAAACCTCATCACTACCCATAACTCAGACTTGGAGAGATTCAGAGCCTTCAGAGGTTTATTGTTTACTTGCAAACAACAGCAAACAAAGAGCAGTTAATTTAGAATAAAATTTCAAAGACATTATTGTTTCTTGTAGACATGAATGAGTAAAGGCTCAATACCAACCTGCTGGGACTTGCAGCCTGTGCAGGGATACTGTGGATGCAACAGCTTTTGTGAATCAGCAGGTTCCCATGGTAAATAAAACAAATGCAGTGCCTTTCAGCTGATTGTAGATCTGAACTTCTCTTTAGGTAATTGAAGAAGAAAATCTGGCAAAAAATGCGGAAATAATGGGTAATCTGCTAAGAAGTGAGCTCATGAAGACTCCATCTAATATTGTAACTGCTGTAAGAGGAAAAGGGCTCTTAAATGCAATTGTAATTCGGGAAACCAAAGGTGAGGAAATCAAATCAGCTGCACAAACACAGCATGGAGAAGTATTTTTCAACTTAAATTGTAGGTAGGGGATGGCATGGAGACAAGATATTTGTGTTCAGATTATGGCTATAATACTGTAGTACCCACCAAAAATCGATTTAAGTTATTGTGTGCCATTAAAAATAGGGTTTTTAATGAAGAAAAGCTGAACAATTGTTTTTTAATTATTTGAACGCTTTTATGATTTGATAATGTTCAAACTTGATGGTGAACCTACCTCACAACAAGTACCTTTATCTCTCCTCTTTGGAATAAAACTGCTTACATCTGGAACACCAGTTCCTGCCAGATTATGGGAGCATGGGCTGGGATTAGTTGTTTTCAGAAGATACAGAATGGTATAATGATACTGGAGGATATAAAGAAGAAAAAAATTAATGATGGAGAACAAGCTTCTAGGGAGAAATTATGTCAGAATAACATTGAATTATATCAGAAATCTGAATATCAAGGGATACAGTGCTGCAGGAAAATCATCATTTTCCACGATGATGCGCTGAAACCCAGGTTACATAAACATAACCTTGTCTGAAGTCCTGCCCACGTGTTCCCTTACCTCCTCCTCACACGGTTCCCCTTTTAAAAAGTATGTTAAAGTCTGAGTGCCAGACAAGCAGTGAGCTGTGAAGGAGCAGAACGCTGTGTGCCGAGGCAAAGGACAGCTCTGGAGCAGCGTCACTCTGCTGATTCCGGAGAGCTGCTCCCAGTGACCTCTCCCTTTGTGAACGCCCTGCACCCCCTCTCTGCCAGCTGGCAAGGAGTGCTGCAGGTGTGACACCCCTTCTGCTGTGCTGGGAACCTTCTCAGTGTCCTGCTGATGTTCTCCCTCCCTCCCTCCCTCCCGTTGCAGACTACGATGCCTGGAAGGTGTGTCTGCGGCTCCGCGACAACGGGCTGCTGGCCAAGCCCACGCACGGCGACATCATCCGCCTGGCCCCACCCCTCGTCATCAAGGAGGATGAGATCAGAGAGTCCATCGAAATCATCCACAAGACCATCCTGTCTTTCTGAAATCGTGGCTCTTACAGCCTGCCTGCTCACTGGTCCAAGGGGGTGTGCTGAAATGTGTGTGATGAAGGCCTGCTCTTGAAGCAAGCATCGATCATTCCTTTTACCTAAGAGGACTTGACTATTAAAACATAGCTGTATCTTTAAATTATGATGGCTCTGTAGAAAATACAGAATGATTTTAAAGACTTTCCAGTCTTGAAATACCTGGAAATAAAGTTCTGTATATACTGAACAACTAAGTTGGAATATTTTAGGGAGATACCTGTAGAAATCTGCTTAATTGTTACAAGTCTTGGCTAAAGCTGAAAGCGTGATTTATATATTATATATATTTTAGGTTGCCTTGCACTCTCATATCACTCTCCAAAACATGGCATTTGGCAATTTTTGCCTCTCAGCAAGATGTCTGTAGGATGGAAGCACTTACCATTGTGGGTGAATTTGTGTTTTTCATGTGCAGCTTGAAAAAAATTCCTAATGCTGAAGGTTTGACAAACTGGGTGTTATGCTGGTGGACTCTAGAAGCATCGAGCTGTGTTCTGTGTGTACAATATTTTGATTGTATGACAAGAGATGCTGTTTTCAAGGCTGGTCTCAAGTGTTTGGCTTTGCAATCTTGTAAAACAGATCTGAACATTTAGATCTGTTTTTGCTGCTACTAAATTTTCTATCATCTGAATGTTTATATTAAAACATGTTTTGCATTTAAAAAAATACGTTGATTTGCAATGAAAATACTCTGAGTCTTCAAAAAGAGCAAACCTCATAGAAACTTGGAAGTTTTAAATTTTCCTAGCTGGTTTTAGCTGAATGAAACCCTGATTAATCACACAGGGCAAAATGTTCCCTTTGCTGAGCATAGAGGTTAAATACAGTCACATGCTCATACTGTGAGGGGATAAATCATCCTTTGGGATTTGGAAGGCACCAGGACCACAGCCAATGGGGAAAGGAGTGTGGGGAACCCGGGGCACAGGGAATATTTCTGCTCTGAGGGGACCTGACCCCCAGAAAAGCACTGACTTTGGCCCTCATTCATGGAGAAAGCTTCCAAGACTTTGAGATAGACTAGAGTCCACAAAAATGTGGAAAAGAATCTAGAAATAGATTGTAGAGAGTAGTATGGCATGTCACTTGGGTGAGAAATTTAGGGTTTGGGATTTTTAGTATGTTGTAGATGGGAAAAAGATGGAGGTTTTAGGGCAGAGGCAGGTTGCTCTTCACCTTCTTCCTTCCTCTTCATGGGTTTGGGTGATGTCTTGTAATTGGGCAGAAAAGTCTGCATTGCAGGCTTCGAGGGATCAGTTATTGGGTTAAAAGGGAAAATAATCTAGGTGTCATTTCTTAATTGGATAGCAAGGTCTTAAAAGACCTTGTAATGAGATTATTGGCCATTTTTGCAATGCTTTTCCAGCACTCAGAGTCTGGTACCGACGGCGTGCAGCACTTTAGATAACAATAAACGAGACGCTGAAGACCCAAAAAGTCCTGTGTATCTCCTTTTCCTGACACAGAACTGCTCCAGGAGGGTTTCCCCCTGACAGGGGAACCCCCAGGGAGGGGCCCAAGAAACTGAAAGAGGAGGGCACTGGGGCTCAGGGTTTGGGATAAAAGGAGCTGCGTACACCCCAAAAGTTCCAGAAACCTCGGGGAACTTCTCGTGTGTTCCAATAACATTGATTTCTGCAGGGCTTCCCTGTCGCCTTTGTGGACACTGGCTTTTGGCAGAGTTGTTTTCCTCATGCTAGGAATAAGATAAAAAATGCAAGGAGGCATTGTGGGGGAAGTTTGATGTTTCTGAAAGCTTGGCTTATGGGCAAGGAGAGAAATACCAGAGAGAAACCAAACAGCACTTGCTGGAGACCTTTCAGAGCCCCAACAGGTAAACCTCCAAAACCCCTGGCAGCACAAAAATTGACTTTTTTTAGAGCTATAAGGCTGGCAAGGATGAAGGACATGATCAGGTCTGTTCCTTGCCCCAGCTCTGCCACTGTTTGCCTAATTGCTAAAAAGGGCTGTGGGGCAGAAGGTTCCAGTCTGTGTTTTAGTGCTTTGCTTCTCTGTCCTCACTGTTAGCAGATTTCCTGCCTTTGTGCCCCTCAAGCCACAGAGCATTATATTTTCCTTCTGTGCAACAGCCATCCATGCACCTAAAGTTTGTGATTGTTCTTTTTCAGCTCTTACTCCTCTTCTGGTTAAAATTCTGCTTTGTTTTCCTCGAGAGGTGCTGTTTTCTAGAGCCCTCGATGTTCTGCAATTCCCTGTTTCCCCCATTCCCTCACTAAAGCTTGGAAGAGGCAGTCAAGTTCACATGATTTGGGTGCTGTCCTGTAGTTCATGCCCAGTATTGTGGAGGATTATTTTTTCATTGAAGCTGTTCCTCCTCATTTTTTTTTTAATTTTATTTGTGTAACAAGCAAGAATTGTATAAAAAATTCTGTGACGTGCTTTACTCATTTGTAGTCTCTGAGAATATTTCTCTGTCTGCTGATGATCACTTTTAGCGCTGATTTTACCCAACTCACTTTCTGGTTGTAGTTTTAATAGGCCGAGACTTTTCAGAACTTGAGAATTTTTTCTTTTTCTTTAGCACACCACTGTTGAATCTCTGAGTGTTTGTCTTTTAGTTGCTTCATTAGTCCAATTTTTTTTGTTTGCAAGCTTATGAAAATCAGAGTATGTGTAGCCTTTCCCAAGACTTTATTTAATGATGAGTTAATTGAGTTTTCTGTTTTAACCTGAAAGCTCTTTGGCCCTCTTAAGTAATCAAGGTCCTGGGTGTGTGTCTGGAACCAGAGCTAGAGCAGACAGAGGGTTTTGATGGTTTGGTTTATTACAGTTCAATGCCAGAACAAGTACAAAATTACATGTATTATTTCAGAAGTGAAGACACATACAGGATGTTTCTTCCAAGACACTTAGCCTTGTCACCAGCTAACCTCCACTTCGGAAACACTAAAAACCATCCTGGCAGCTGTTTGTGAGTTAGGAGGTGGAGCTGGATGGTCAAAGGGAATGTCAAAGCTCCTCTTCTGTGCAAAGTGACAAAATGATAGGCTACCAGAAAGTTCATCTGCCCTGTGAATGCTGTGTCTGTTTTGGGTTTGCTTTATCATGGAAAGTGGTTTTTGTGTCTTCTGGCAATCTTAAACTGGGATTTGGCCAGTTGTCAGTGACACTGCCTGAACCTCTCAAACTCAAATTCTGCTGCTTTTCTAACTAATGGGCTTGTAAATCTGCCTGTGCTTTTGTTGTCTGGGATCTTAATTAGCCTTAGAAAATTTCTTCAGGGCTTTTATCCCAAAAAAATGTAGACAACTAAAGTGCACTTACCCGCTGAGTGCCAGAAATCCAGTGCTCTGGGGTTTGTACTTGTTCCACTGATTGCTCAAGTGGAGGTAGCTCAGCCAAAGGCTGGTGCTGAGCAAATTTTAACTTGAAGGAGGTGAAACTGAAAATAATTTACAAATTAGTGTAATAGACATGCTGGAATGTGCAATGAGCTTGGTTTTTGCATCGTAACTGTAGGTGGTGAAAAATTGAGAAGTGCAAACTCAGAGGATTCCCTTTCTGAACCTTCCTAGTGTATTTCTTTTTAAGTTTGCATTAGGTAGAGATGCAAGTGTGGAAATGGCATTACTTTTTTTTCTGCTGTAATTGACATTTATTTTTAAAATGGCACTTGAAAGAGCTCTGTATTGCCTATCCAAAGGGCTTAGTTTTCTTTAGCAAGAGCTGTACAGCAATAAAACTTTTAAAAGGCACAAATATGTATCTGCAAAATGTTGCTATAAGAACTTGGCTGTAAAAGCTTAATCTGTCTCCATCATATCACTTGCACATATTTTTGTGAAGTAACTTGTGATCTTTCTTTAAATCAGGTATATGAAATGCTTTTCTAAATGAATAGTGACCCTGCCTTCAGTGCTGTGCAAACACACAGAGGTAATCCAAGCACCTCAGAGCCAAAGCAGCATTCCTGAGGCACCCAGGGCAGCCCTTGGCTTCACTGGGAGCTTTGTTTGTGGAAATAATGCTCAATTGTGCTGGCACCTGTGCACTTTGGCAAGGGAAAAGTGTGTGGGTTTTGGCATGAAATCGTTAAATATATATACTGGCATAAAAAGAAAAAATTACACTGTTTGTGGGTAAATGTAAACCAAGATTTAAGGGGACCACGTGAAACACTGAAAGGCAAGAGCCACACAGTGAACAGGGGGCGATGGTATAACATACAATGTTTTGGGGTTCCTTTTTTTTCCTTTTTTCTCCCCCTTCCTGCTGGTAATCTTAGGAATCATGCTTATGACATTGTCCTTGACCTGGGTTCTTTTCAGCTACAAAACCCACGAATTTGTGTCGTTAGGAAGTATTTTCTAAAGTTAAGCAATCTATTTTGGTAATTTTTAATAGGACCCAAGTGCCTGGTGGTCATGACCGGGTGAAGAGCTGCACATCTTGGACCCGTTAGAATTTTCCATCATGAAACAATCTGTTTTGTCTTCTAACAACAATGTTGGGAGGACGAGCTAAGTAGAAAAGCAGGCCTTACTTATTTCTTTGTTCTTTTTAATTTTTTGTTTTGCTTCTTTTGTTTTGTCTGCAGCTGCTTCTTCATCTTTTCCACCCTTCCAGCAGCAGGTGGAGCCAGAAGCTCGGCTTTAAACTGAGAGTTTGCTGCTGGGTGGAGAGTTTTTGGAGTTTGGGAACTCCTGGGGGCTTGCTTTTGGGCTTTGCTAACACCAAGGTGTGACACAAGCTTCAGTCTCGGCTCTGGGCGCTGTCTCAGTGCTGTGCACTCCCGTGGCTGACTGTGAGGGATTGTTAGAATAATTTCTGTACCTGTAGTGTGGCAATTCTGACTGATAGGGATGTAGGGACAGCTGAGAGGGGGAAAAAGGGGCTTTCCTTCTCACATCACTGGAGTAGAGCAAATGAGAAGGTGGAGATTTGAGACAAAATTTCAAGTAGACCTTTAAACTTGTGAACTGCTTTCCCTAGACCTCCCTGTCGTGTTTCCATCCTGAGTGCAAAGGCTGAACCACTTGGAGCTGCTGTATTTGTGCAGTGAAAAGAGGTGTTTTGCTGAACATTCCCTCAGCAGGAAAATCGAGGGAAAAAACATTACTGAATTAAAAATCCCTTGTAGTTCCCTGGTGGGAAGCTCATGAAGCTTCTGTGTCGAGCATTGCTTGTAAGGTGTCGGGAGGATCACCAAATGCTCAAAAGTGGTAAGATTTCATGGAATCATTAAGCTTGTAAAAGACCTCTAAGATCAAGTCCAACCTTTCTGCTTTGCCTGCCAAACACGGGGAGTTACAGCAGTCAGACTGCTCAGGGCTCAAGGAAAAGCAGCTGACTTAGGCCACAGGTTGGAACGCTCCTTTGTTTTTAATTTCCAATTGAAGTTGTTGAGCTTTGCATTTCATCCTTGAGGCAGCCCAGCGTGCTGAATGTACCGTGGTGGTGCACATAAGAGATGACCATCAGGAATCCTCTCCAGCTGTTGTTTCCCTCAAAGTTTTCTGTCCCTCTGCTTGGGCTTGCTTGGAGAAATCCAAGCAGAGATGGTGCTGTCTGGAAAATCTCCAGGCTGTTATCGGCACTAGTCCAGACAAATATGGGTAGAAAGCAAGTCCTACTCATTCCTGTATAAAATCCCAGTAATCTGCTATGATTTAGGCAGCAGAGAAAGCCCCTCAAGAGTATTGACCCTTGGCACAATGCAGACACCAAACAAAGGCCTGGACCTTGGATGAACTCCCAAACCTTCTCCCAGTCTGACACATGGGAGACCTCATCCTCAAACTAACAGAGTCATTTGGAAAAGCTGTGAAATGAGAAAGGGGAGTAATTATCTTCTAAATACTCAGTTCCCTGTCTGCCATGGGCATTTCCAGCAGACACTGAGGCTGCCCTGCCTCAGATGAGCTGTGCTAGAGCCCAGTTTTGTGTAAGGAATAAAACCATGGCTCAGAGTGGCTGTCCTGGGAGGAATGACAGTGGTGTGAATTCAGTCTGGCTCTTGTTGGCAAGATGGCCAATGCCTGGTCAGTGAAGTATTTGGCAGTTTGGGCTGTGCTGAAGGAGCTTGGGTTCACATGGATGTGGTGGGAGATTTCAAATAATTTTCCTTCAGAAATCATCCTAAGGTGACTGAGGGAGAAGATGCCCAGGAGTGCTTCCCTATATGCATCCATGCTGGGACAAGAACATCTATTTTCCAGTATTCCTTAGTAGTTTTTAATCTTTTATCCTTAACAACCAGAAATCATTAAATATTAGTTACTTGGTCTTTTGAAAGCATTTCTGAATAATGTGTAAGTAAGACAGAAACATCAATTTCCACCCTGAAGGAGGCGGGAAAACTGAGGAAATCACAAAACCCATGAAAGCTTCAGTGATTGTCCTATGCTCCATGTGGTGTGGCAGCTCCTGCCTTCTCTGAGGATAAAAACACCCTTTTTTTAATGATGAGGGTAAGGTGAGTCCCACAGGTACTGGTCAGCTTTGTCATCACAGTTGTCTGCAGCAGCAACTGTAAACAATCAGGAAGAAAAAACTTCCACACTTTAACATGTATTTCAGTATGTTTAACACACAAACTTTGGTCAGGACTTAGACTTAGCAGAACATTCCTAGTTGTATTGCATTATAGATGTGTAACTGTACATTCCTTTGTGTGTGTGGGAAGCCTTGTTGGAGCAGGTGGTTTGAGAAGTATCCTTTGTTTGGGGCTATGTCACTTGCAAGGATAGGAAGCTGTTGTGGTTGGAATTTATTTTATCAAGTCTTTGTTAAGTTTGTTCTGCTGTACCCCCACATGCTCCTCGAGTTGGTTTACCCCCCCACCAAGCTACCAGGAGTAGGGGAATTCCAAAGGGGTGTTGCAGACAGGGAAGGTTCAGGAACAAAAGGGGCTGGGTTGCCTTGACAGGCAGGGAAAGAGCTGGAACAAGGGCAGGGAATGGCAATGAGGGACAGCTGTGAGGGAGGATAAAACCTTGGTGAGGGGGTAAACCAACTCGAGGGGAAGGAATAGGGGGTACAAGGAACATACCAAACAAAACTTTCTAACATTAAACTTCTAACTCATAAAACACTGTAAAATCTTGCAAAACACACACCACTGCACACACCGCCACCTGGTAATCTCGGTAGAGACCCAGGGGTGGCCACTCTTGTAACCCTGACAGAGCAAAAATTTGGATCTTTGGAGAATGTATTCTTGCAATTTCCAAGAAACCTGGGATGTGATCAATATTTATGTAAAGAATAAGTAATGAGAACACGAAAATCTGGAATAGCTCAGCAAAAGGTAGCACAGCGTGATGAAGAAGCTTTGCAAAAAGAGAAAGAAGGTGCTGGCAGTGGCTGCTGCTCTCGGAGTTGCTGCTCATGGGTGAAATGAACAGGGCTTATGCCTTTACTAATGTTCAGCTCTTTATTAAAAAGTTAGCTGGGCAGGGGACCCGACACAGAGCTCACCTCTGCTGTTGTAGCTTTTCCAGGTAGGCAAAGGGTCAGGAGGGGTGCAGAGTCTGTTGCTGAAGTCCCACAGCAGTTGTCCCCTCTCCTTTCCTCGTGGGAACACCAGGAAAATCTTACCTCTGTTCCTGCTTTCCACAGCCCACTCTAGTCTTCCATAGGTTATGGTGACAGGTCAAACGTCGATCAGGGGATGTGTTTTCCTTCTTCTCAGCCAGCATACTGTACCTGTCCAGTCCCCTCTATTCTCCATTTAGGGGTGTCCTTATCCCCCAAAACACGCTTCCATGGTTCCATGCGTTTCCGTATTTGCATCTTAGTCCAAGAATGGCAGAGTGGGTGGGGGGTAGGTGATCTCCAGGTAGTTTAGAGAAAACAAACAGAGCAATTAGCTAATTAACATTTCAATATCAGTACTTAACTAGAGCTAGCAACAGTTCCAGCATTGCCATGGGAGCCAAGAAGGCCCCGTTCCCCCCCTTCAGCGACCCCGGGGGCACTGGGAACTTTGTTCATTACAATGGGGTTGCTGGTTGTGGCCTTTTCATCATCTGTAAGATTTGTTGTGATTTGTTTCGCTGATTGAAGTGTCTCAGCCCACAAGTCTTTGTCCTATCATCTCCTGTGCCAACTGTGATATGTGTTGTAGCTGCACCAGCAGCAGCCTGGCTGGGGTGCTGATGGTGCCCAGGACATGGCGAGGTGCTGGGGTTTGGACAGGGTCTGCTGGCCAGGCAGAGGTTGGCATGTGAATGTGGCACAGGAGCTGGGCACTGCCCTGCAGGGCCACTGACAGCATCCTCTCTGGGTCAGCAAGGCCTGACGGGAATGGCCATGATGCTCGGTGGCCAGGAAGAGCAGCTGGCACACTGGAAGGTGCTGCCAGCCCTGGGGATGTAAATCCGTGTTCATTCCTCTAAGAGAGGCTTGAAGGAAGGCTGAGGAGAATTGCTGGAAAAGGTGTCTAGGCTCTCCTAGTGTCTTAATTTCTCATCTCTGTATCTATGTACCTATGAATCCGTGTATGTATCACTCTGCGTGTCTCTATCTATTTGTGTATCTATTTGTCTCTCTGTGTTTGCTGGTTGAGGGTGACGGGGGCTTTGGGCTGGCTGACAATTTGTGCTGCTTTTTTTGTGGCCGGCTGTAGGGCTTTTTTGCCCGCCGTTGTTGCCGCCAGACGTGTCTCATGCGAACTGGCCCAGGCTGGGAGCGGTTGTCCGTGGTGGATCCGTGGAAGATCCATGGAGGCCTGTATGGGCGTCGTGGCCCTTGTGCTGCTTGACTGGAAGTGCTGGGGCCGCTTTCATCAGCACCCTGGGCCAGCCCATTGTCAATCCTGCGGCGTTTTGTGGGTGGGCCGTATGATATCCCAGAGTCATTGTCTTCCTCTGGGTAGCCCCGTTTGAAGGCCTGCCGAGGGCAAGAGGAAGAGCTGCTGCTCTTGACAGGACACTCGCCCTGGGACAGCCGAGATGCCGCCTGGCTGGAAGTGCTGGGCTTGCAGGTGTCAGCACTGTGTGCTGGCTCATCCTCGTCCCTGCGGGGTTTTGCAGGGGGGCTGTCCATTGTCCCCGATGGTACTTCTTCCTCAGAGCAGTGCTGCTTCAAGGCCTGCCCTTGAGGGCTGATGGAGGAGCTGCTCTTGAGGAGCACCGTGCTCTGGAACACCGTCAGCAGTTTCTGGCTGGAAGTTTTGGTGCTCACAAGCTCTGATTTGCCAGAGGAACCTGCAAAGAGGGGCAGCGGACAGGTCATCAGGACAGCCCCCAGGCTGCAGGCTGGAGAGGCCACTGAGCTATGCAGAGCCCTCTTGGAGCCAAGCCATGTGCTGCAGGTCCTGCTGTCAGGCCCATCCTGGCCCCTGTCTGCACTGCATGGCACCGAGTGCTTTGATGCCTACCAGCGTCCGTGGCAGCACAGGTGCTGCACTCCCAGGAGCAGGTGCTGTTCCCCAAAGAGGAGCAGAGTTGGTGGGTGCCCTCAGCAGTGCAGGAGCTGCACAGCCACAGTCGCCAGGGTCTGGAGGAGCAAGGAGGCTGTGAGGACAAAGGGACATAGCAAGGGATAGCCATGCCCATGGCAGAGCCCTTGTTCTTGGTTCTACATCGCTGAGCCTGTGGGGAGCAGATCCCCTTCAGATCCCCGCATTGCTGCTTTGGCAGCTTACCCCTTTGCCTTCACGTGCTCCCTGCCTCTTGGACAAAGGCACGTTGTGGCATCGCAGCGGCCGTGCCTCTGATCTGAGGGTCCGACCTCTTGGTCACTCTGCCATGATGGGTGTCTGCCAGAGAAAGAGGGTAAAGACTTGAGCCCAGCTGAGCCCTCCTCAGGCAGATCCCGGCAGTCGCTGCTCCTCTGCTTGTCCTGTTTCCAGAAACTCGGTGGAGCTGAGGGCAAGAGGCATGGGCCAGAAGGTGGCCAGGACTGCTGGGGCAGTCCCTAGTCTGGCACTGTGCTTGTGCCTGCTGCCTTATGAGATGGGAGGAGAAAACCCAACCTCTTAGAGAGTCGGATCCCCACGATGAGCATTTCCACCATGAACGGGTCTTGGTTCAGGCAACACGGGCATCGGAAGCCAATGCCGGAGTGCAGAGCCAGTCTCTGGATGCAGTGCCGGTGGAAGCGGGCATCTTGGCACGCGGGACACCCCAAGGTTTTGTAGGAGATTTTATCTTCCACAGTGTCCAGGCAGATGCTGCAAGTGTTGTCCTGGCTTGGACGTGGCTGCAGTGCCTGCTGTGGGCGATGCTCCCAGCAGAAGGACCTGTGAGGAAGATGAGGAGATGGGTGTGGGGAGGGGGAAGTGCAGAGTCCTTTGGCTGTGCTGGCAATGTGGGAGCAGGAGCTGTGAGGGAGCTCCAGCTCCTGTGTGGGTTCTGCCCCTGTGTGTGGCAGGTTGCTGGCAACCATGGCCTCCTCCCTTGTGTGTCTTCCAGGGTGGAAAGGACTTGGAGATGAACGTGGGAGCTCCAAGAGGAGGATGGGCAGCCCTCACCTGTAGGCCCCAAAGTACTGGGTGACACACTGGCCGTGTGGGGCACAGGGCAGGTGGAAGGTGCGGTCGCAGCCCGTCCCACAGCAGATGATGGTGGCCCCCATCTTAGAGCAGATGAAGCAGCTCTGGAAAGAGCAGAGCAGCCCCCTGAGTGTCAGGGCTGGGGCTTTGTGGCCGGTCTGAATCTCCAGACAGGGAGTGGGATGTGGGCAGTGCCAACTCTGAGCCCCCAGAGCCGCCTGCACACAAGGCTCCTGCGTGAGCTGGGCCTGGGGCTTCTTTGCTGGGGAGCAGGATGAGCTCGTGGTGCAAAGCTGCCCGCTCCTGCCAGGTTGTCCCCACCTTCTTGGCTGCCTCTTTGATGATACGCCTGGTGTCCCCAACAAGAAATTTTCCAGTGTCCTCTTGTGGGTAAAGCCCACTGGCGAAGATCTGCAAGGCATGGAAGTTCTGGAGCTTGTCAAGTCAGGAAGGCAGGGCCCTTGTGGGCAGAATGCTGTGTCCACACCTACTGCCAGGTAAATACTCCCCAGGAGAATTCACCTACCTGGCAGTAGATGTGGACACAGAGCTTGAACTTCACTCTCTTGTCCCCGCAGATGTCAGTGTCCGCCTGGGTCTGGTGGCACAGCATGCACTCTGGAGACAGAGCAAGTCCCCATCAGGCGTGAGCACGTCTGTGGGGCTGGGCAAGTGTCTGTGCAGGATCAGCCCCAGGGCCCTGCTGGTTCTGTGCCGTGCTGGCTGAAGGGCAGAGCAGGTCAGGCGTGGGTGCCCCAGCAAGTGCCCAGAGCCCAGCCGGGCTGGGGAGCTCCTGCCTTGGCCCTGGCATCATTCTTGGCTCCTCACTGACCACTCCAGAACCCCCTGTGCCAGTGACAGGGAGCTGTGGGGAGGGAGGCTTCTGCTGTCACCTTTTTCCTTGGGGACAGTTTCTGGCTGTGTCACGTTGGATCCAGAAGAGGTGGATGGCGAGTTCCTGGAGCGTCTCTTGCGCAGCACTACTGGCATTTCTCCTCGTGACACTTGTGCACCCAGCCTGAGTTTAAAAAGAGAGGAGAGGAGTGTGTGAGCTGTGCCAGAAGCAGCAGACCTCAGACTTACTCTGGTGTTTGAGCAGCCTTGGACAAGCCCCTGCTCTGGGATCCTGTCCTGGCCTCTGAGGGTGGTGTTGATGTGCAGCCACGTTTGAAGGGCTAGGCCAGGGTGATGATGTCAATGGGGCCACTGTGACACGGCCAGCTCTGCTCTGTGGAGACTGGTTGTCACTGTCCTCTGGAGCCCAGGCTAGCTCCAAGATGGTCCGGGGGCAATGGCAAGAGTGGGGAACCGGCCAGGTTAGGGTATTGCCTGAGCCAGAACCTCTGAGCCAAATGCCCAGCACTGGGGAGCCCTGGAGGTGCAACGAGTTTGGGATAAAGGAAGCAGGAGAGGCTCTCATGCCATGTGAAGTCCAGCTGGTTTATTGGGAAGGACAAGGGTGGTGTCCACAAGAGAGGAGAGCAGAAGGGAACACAGGCAAGCAGAGCCTCGAGTACAACTGTGCAAAGGTTTTTAAAACTTCACAAAACACAGGGTGGACGAAATGACGCAACCAATGAGCAACTCTTAGGGTGTGGTTTTCAGGGATGTCACAAATCAGGGTAAGGGGAGGAGAGAGGGTTCGATCTGGGATTGATCCTGGAAGTGAGGGACAGGGAACTTTCTAGAACAATGCATAGGGTTTAGGTTGACAAGGCAAAGGGGCCATGTTGCCTTCATAAAGCAATAACATCAGAAGCAGTCTGTTAGACTGACTCACATTCCATTGCCTGACACTCTTACCCAGACCATACTTCTCTTTTAAACCAAATTTATTCCAAATATGATTAGAATTACTTGCCCTATGGAAAGTTTACCCCACCATAAGGCTTAAAAGCTTTGAAACAAACCTTTTTCCTCAGTGTAGGAAAAATGTGCCCTTTATTATAGACCCACAAAACCCAGCAGATTTTTTTTTTCCTGAGCTAGAGCTGTGTGTAAATCACAGTGTTGGGATAGGATGGCAGGGAGGGGGTTACAGTTCCTTGGGTCTCTAGAGGAAAATCTGCTTTTCCCATTGTCTGTTCATCCCAGCTGGTTTGTATCACCTCCAGTGGTTTGCAAGGATTATTTATTTCTACTACTCATAAACCATTTTTACTTAATGCACATCTTCCCTCAGAATGACCTTTTCTCTTTTCTTTATATACAGATTACTCAGCCCAGCATCCTCTCAGGCCTAGGATGCACTGTGACTGCACCCTCTGTTATCATTTCCCAGATCTCATGTCTTGGTTTCCTTTCCTGGGGGGAACCTTATGGTAAAAATTCATCATCTGGAGTAGGGGTGTAATAAATGTGTTCTAAGAAATGACCAGATGAACTGTGAAACTCAGTGCTACCTGGTGCTGAACACTGCTCTTTGTGGCTCTCACAGAATCCTCGAGTGGTTTGTGTAGTGCAGCTGCCTTGGCCAAAGTCTCTCTGCATGCTGCTTCCCAAGGAGACAATCTGGGTTATCCCAACAGGTAACCAGCTGTACCCCACCCTAACCTCAGACAAACACATAACTCAGTAGCTGGCACACATTTATAACATTCCTGCTGAATGCCTGGGCTTGCAGGTTCTGACTCAACACAGCAACTCCTTTCTCACCAGCTGCCTGGGAGTAGTTGGTATTTACAGACCTGCAGGGCAAAAAAAAAAAAAAAATAGATTGATGTGCTCATGTCAGCTTTACCCTCACTGAAGATGGGCTGCAAATGCTACTGAGGCAATGGTGAAGCAATCTGAAGATAATCTGTCTATTGCAATTTAAAGTTTGTTGGTTTTCCTTTAGGAATCCCCAAGAAAGCAAGATGCACTGTATATAACACAGGTGGTATATTGCCAGGCAAGGAAACAGAATTAACAAAGCTTGGAAGGACTCAAATCTGCGTGAAGGAAAACCTCTATCATGGAGCAGAGGTGAGGGATGGATACTGAGAGAATCATTCAAAAGTGATCATTTTTTTATTGCTTGTATGGTTGTCTCTGGGGACACGAGCTTTTCCCCAGGGGTTTTGTGGAAACCATGCTGAGTTTTATTTCTCTGGGGAAGAGTTTAATCTTCAGTTAATTTTGAGATTTTTTGGTTAATGTACCAATGAGTGTGTGGTGGGTTTAGTGTTAATTACTAGTATATTTACTTCTTGTTGTGAGGTAGGAGAAAGGTAAAGTAGGGTTAAAACTTTAAAGAGGGATAAAGAAAATTTTATTTACAATAAATAAGAGTAATAAAAATTATAACAAAACTTTTAGAACATTTTTTTTGTTTTTACTGATAATGTAAAGAAAATTTTAGGTAGTTTGCTACTTTAAGAATTTTTTTTTTTTTTTTTAGTTAGGGAGAGAAGTTCTTTTTGGTAGTGTTATGGAGACTTCTCTATAAGAAAAAAAATTATTTTGTTATTTCAGTTAATAATAAAAGCACTTTTACCCTCACCCCCAGTTTATCATCCATTCTGTGCATTATCTAAGTGCTCTGATGCTGTAGTGTCTTGGAGTCAAATCTGTCTGGCTTTTTCTAAAGCCTGCCCAAAGGACCCAAACAACACCCCCAGATGTCAGTGGCTGTGTGGGCAGAGCTGGGTGATGCCTCCCTGTGACCATCTCCTGGCTGAGGAAAAGGAGAGGTTTGTCACAGCAGGCTCCTGGTGCTTTGTCCAGCAGGGCAGCCCACTGCTGGGATGGTCCACAGGTGCCTGGATAGCGTAATAAAGACTTCACCAAATGACAGGTGCTGCTGAAATGCCCATGGATTTATTGAGGGCTGATAGAAGGACAAAGGGAACAGGAGCAGGGAGACAACCACACACAAGGGGAGGCAGCTCCTAGAGCAGTTGGGGAAGGAGAGGCCAGGGTGTATAACCAGGATAGGAGTGGTCAGGGTACAAAGAGGGGAAAGGTTCAGGGGAGGAGCAGGGCTGGGGTGACACCAACAGAGACAGTGAGGGAGAAGGGAAGGAGTGGTTTGCTGAGGAAACCAATGGGAGTAATGAAAACTTTCCAGAACAGGGGGACAGATATAAACTGGGTAGGGTAAAATGTACATTTATTTGCATGGGGGAGGCAGGAATCCACAGACAGTACTTTTCCTTACACTACTGTGGTTTCCCATGGCATCTCTGGATAACTCTCCCCAGGGCTGGCTCCCACATGCTGGTGTGCCCTGCACGTGGCCATGCGAGGAGTCAGCTTTTCCTCACAGCTCAGAGCCACAAATCCTGCTGAGCCTGGCAGCCAGCAGAAGCTCAGATACATGTAATTAAGGCACTCTTAATTCAGGGGGCAGGTTCTCCCTCCCTATAACCTTACAGAGAGGTGAATGTTGCAGTGATACTGCATGTCCCATGGCTTCTGTCCTCCCTTTGAACACCTGACTGGTGGGGCACCTCACAAAGAGTAACCTTTCATTTTCCAGTAGGTATTTTCAACCAGACTAGAAATTTAATTTATTACATTCATGGACTCTTGAATAGGATTCTTGAATAGGATTCTTGAATCCTACCTTGTGCCTGAGAGCAGTGTCCAAACTCCTCTGGAGCTCTGGCAGCCTTGGGGCCGTGACCATTCCCTAGTGAGCCTGTTCTGAAGTACAGGACACATTTTACAATGCCAGAACCAGGATATGATGTTGTTATCCCCAGATAAGAAGCAGCAAACAGGGGTGACAATGCTCCTTCAGTGAGGCTTTGCCCTCTGTGATAAAGAGGACGAATCCGTGCCAGAGAACTGGTGGTGCATTTGATAAAAATCCTCATTGGCTCATTTTTCATTCCTGACCTCAACAAGCAGTTGGAACATGGAATGTTGCAGCCTCCCAGAAGCTGGAGCTCCACAAATTTTACAGCTGGCATTTTCCTCTGGATGGTTCAGCTTATGATGTTGAGTTGGGTTTGAACACCAGCCCAGGTTTTATGAGGGTGTGTCAGGTTAAAGGCAGTGGAGGTGCACTGTGCACCTGATGATGAGGCAGGAACAGGCATTTATAAACAGGGATGTGATCAGAAACAGCAAAGTTGGCCGGAGAAACACATCCAACCTTGCAAGTGCTGAGTTTTAGTACTGGAAACCACAAATTTTACTGCTTCCATAAGGAAACAAAACTGCACTGAGTGACGACCCCCTGGGATCATCTAGTCCCAGGGTGACAAAATCCTAAAATATTAGTATCCTAATTTTTTTTAGGAATTTCTCTACAAATCTTCATGCCTTCCCTCTTCAAGCCTGCCCTGAAGAGGGTGGGGAGTGCTGCTACCCTTTTACAAATAGTTTGTTGGAGTCACAGAGGAGCTGAACTGCTTCTTGTCAGACATAAAGTCTGCTCCAGAGCATGGAGACTTGGCTTTGATTTGCAAACCCCAGCCCTCTGCACTAACAAGGGCACAATATTTCCTTGTTCTTCTGCCTTCTGAAAGGGCCACTGAGGGTTTGGCTGAGAGCCCTTTTTAATAAATGGGGGCAAAAAGAGAAAAGAGAATGAACACTTTGGCTTATCAAGTGTTGTTTGCTGAAACTGAGCACTGGATTGTGACTCCCAGATCAGAGGTTGGCTCTGTTGTGTGTTTGTATGTTGTCTAACACAGTGGATAATTAATCCCAGTTGGGATACTTTGGATGTACAAATTATGCAAATACATTTACTGCAAATAATAAAAACACTTTAAAAAAATGGGCAAACTCTCTCCCGCTGTCTAAATCGGTTTTTCATTTGAGCCTCAGCATTTTCAGTTAAAATTCAAATCATTCATTCCATAGAGCAGCCTTTGCCTTCAGGTTCCCTAATCATCTCCTCTGGGAAAGTAATAAAATACATTTTTCCAATTATTTCCATTACAGTTTTTCTAGATAAAAGAGGGTTTATTCCCAGTCTTGATCTATCAATTGTTGCTTGATCTCTTCAAAACCCACTCTCATTCTGCTCAGGGCTGGCAGAACTGTGTAATCAGTTGTGAACAGAATTGTTGCTCATGGGTGATGAGGCCAGTAAAAAATGAGCAGTCACGAAGAGACTTGGATGTTAAAAAAGGCTTGGTTTGACTTTTGCTGCCTGATGATGGGATCAGCTTTAGGCCAGTGACATAAGTTTTGAAAGCCCTTGTCTAGAGCCTCTGTCCAAAGCCCTTGTCCAAAGCCCCTCTCAAGATCTCTTGGAGCTCCTTTAGGCACTGGAAGGGGCTCTCTGGTGTCCCTGGATCCTTTTCCAGGTGAACACTTCCCAGCCTGCTTTTCTAGCAGAGATGCTTCATCCTTTGGAGCACCAGCCTCCTCTGGTCTCTTTTACCAGGTCACAGCATCAAAATTATTTCCTTAACATTTCCAGGAAACATACAGCCAGCTAAAAAGCAAGTGAGACTTTTATTTCTCTTTCTTTTTTCCTGATTTTTTTTTCTGGGCAAAACATACTCAGAGCTTGAGCTGTATGTCTCTAGTTTGACTGGAAAAGAAACCTCATGGATAACAATCAGGGGACTGACAAATAACATATAATCAGGAATAAAGTTTTTATTATTACAGGACATTGTGCCTCACACAGTGTGGTTTATTTAGTCAAAATAATTACTGGCACTCCAGTGTCCTCCTGGAGTGTCAGTAATTATTTTGACTAAATAATACTGGTGTCACTTTCACTCTTCCCTTAGCTGAATGCCTGATGGTCATTTCCATGAAAGCTTTAGTCAATGGGTATCTTATGAGAAACAGTTGAAGAATATCCACAGTCAATTAATACCAAATTTCTAATGGAAAATATTCCCACTGGAAGCTGTGACACTAAGAAGTGAATGAAAAAGTAATGTTAAGTAAAAAACAGCTACAAAGGACAGCTTAATTTGGAAGAGCTACTGATGAATTAGTCAAAATTTTTTTGAAAAAGTTTCAGTCAGTTCCCAGACCCTCAAAGAACAACACGATGCCTTTCACACTGCTATCTTCTCACAAGTTTTATTTATAATTTTCCATCTACTTTTTCTCCAGGGCCCCATATTTTCCCATTTTTTCCAAGAGTGCTGACAGCAACCACCTCCAAACTTTTGTCATCAAAATGGCATGGATACAAATAAGGCACACCAGACTCAGGGCCCCTCAGATCAGGGAGCAGAAATGCTGGATAGCTCTGCTTTAAAAGCAGCAGAGCTGCTGTTGACCTGCAGAGTCCTTGAGACCCTTGTGGTGAGATGGAGCTCTCCTAACACACCCTAGGGAAGGAGAGGAGCTTGGTACTGCCATAGCCACAAAAACCAGTGATGGTTTTTTATCACCATCTTTCCTTGGGAGCTTCCCAGGAAAACCTGGACAAGGCTTGGAGCAACCTGGTCTAAGTGGAAAGTGTCCCTGCCTGTGGCAGAGGGTGGAAATGAGATGAGCTGAAATTCCCTTTGAACCAAAACCATTTTAGGACTTTCTCAATGTGCCCCCACCAAATATCACTGCCACAACCAAGGGGGTTTGTCCTTGCTGCTTTGAGCTGCTTGTTTTGGACTGTGATTGGCACAGTTTAACTGCTGTGGGAATCACACTCTCATCCCTAGTCCCTCGCACACAGAGCTTATAAGGAGGCTGTTGTTGTCACCTAAACAGAAGCACAGTTTGCACTAAAGTCACTTTTGAAGCCAGCTCTGCTTTCTCCACACATGGCACAACGATGTTGTTTTCAATCTAAAAGACTTCTACTACCCTTCAGGGAGAAGAGTAATAGGAAACACAGCAAAAGTCAATTCTTTCAGAGAAGACACGTGTTAGGATTTGTGTCTGCTCCCTGACAGGATCCCTTGACATGAATGCAAAGAGGCTGCCAGGCCTGGTGGTGAATGAGGGGATGCCTTAGAGATTTAAGACTGCAATGTACCAAAATAAAGATGTAACAATTCCACAGTACAAACACCACAAAACTCTCTAAGGGTTTATTTCACTGTAATCTGTAGGAATCCATAAATATCCTGCTGTCACATATTATTTGTTAGAAAAATCTACAAAGTTTCAGAATAATTAAAGGGTAAGTTACATTATATCTGTGCCCAGTGACTCAATAAAGTCACTTTCACAGCTGTTTTGATGTAACATCACCTTATTTACAAAGAAATTGTTTTGCTGAAACAGCTGGGAAACTCCTTTTAATGTTGTCTGACTTTACATCTGTTCATAATTGAGACACTAATAGAAATCCTACTTATCCAAAATTCTCTGTTTGTTGAACAAGCTATAGAGAACATTTTGGGAGTGCTGTCTCAGGCTCTGTCAGTGAAAGCACTTGGTGCTTTAAGTTCCATAGTTCTTCCTAGTTCCCCCTGATACTTCCCCATAGGAAAAAGGTCTTTTAGGTCAGAGAATATTCTCCATTATTTCAAGAGGAGCCACTTTCCTAAGTACAAACTTGAAGCATCACTGAATGCTGCTGCTGTGAGCCATGAAAACCCTGTCCCTTAATAAGAAACCCTGAGAAAAGAAGGTAGATTGACCAGAAGTTTAAGAGTTGAATAAGGTGACTTTGATTTTGCCTGTTCTGCAGAGGTTTTCATGCAGGGAGAGGGAGGGATGCTGAATTTCTCAGTCCTTTGAAATAAGGCATCATCCAGGCTCACGGTTGTGTCTCCTTTGAAGGAGAGATCTGCAAGAAGAGCAGTAGCAGAGCAAGGTTTCAGGGCTAACATGGCATTTTTGAGGAACTTTAAGTGATTTCTTGGACGTTGTGTAAATTAATCCATTTTAATTGAGATTGCAAAGAGAGCTATTTAAAAAAGCCCCGAATACTGGGCTGAGGAACCCAGCCTAACATTGTGAACACGTTGTGATGCTCAGAGCACTCCTGATGTTGTGTCTGCATATTCATCAGGAGGCACATTTGCCTGATCAGCAGCGATCAATAACCCATTACCTTTGGAAAGCCAGCAGAGGACACGTAGCAGCCTTTGAGGTGATGCAGGAACATGATTTCTGTCTAAAAACCCAAATTCTGTTCCCTGGTTGTAACAGATAGCACTGGCCAGCCTGGGTCTGAGGCACAGGAGCTGTGAGAGGTTCATTTCTACAAATCCTCCCCGTTCCTGGTGGGTGTGAATTTTACAAACTGATGTTTTAAGAGGGATCATTATGCTGTGTTTCAGAACAATAAGGCAGCACACTGAAGGCAATCACAGCCATGTG
The DNA here is from genome assembly GCA_003676055.1 of Chloebia gouldiae. Classification (NCBI taxonomy): domain Eukaryota; kingdom Metazoa; phylum Chordata; class Aves; order Passeriformes; family Passeridae; genus Chloebia; species Chloebia gouldiae. Next base: position 10,244,535 of record QUSF01000019.1, on the reverse strand, counting down.
CCTGTGCTGTGCATCTCAACTCAGGTCTCCAAGTGCCCGGGGAAGAGATTCCAAGCTCATGCATTATTCATCTGCAATAACTATCTTTTAAATTATAAGAGGTAACAACAATCAGTACTCATTCACCACTGCCATCACTACCCTTAACAAGGACCAGGCCTGTAATTTCACTGCACAAGAATATTCCTGGAATCTCTCTCCTTCTCAGGCTCTTAGAAAAGTGCAGCGAATAGTGAAAAAATCGGGCTGGTTATGCATATCCTTTCCCTGGAACTTCCTCAGCATCATGACTACTCCCACTGGTGGAATCTGCTGAAAACTTGGTGAGCTGGAATGCTGCAGTGAGAGAATTGTAAGTTAAAATTGTAGAAATAGAAACTCCCTTCCGTTTGTGATGTATGATGGACATTACTCTGTTTTTCTTTCTGCTAGGTACATTGTACAGGCTGGTTTCTGAGGATAAACACAATTATGTGTAGAAATAATGGAAAATGGTTTTAGGCCATGTGCTTTTGTTGCTTAGTTTAATGATTTTGAGGTACATGTCACATTGTGAAAGGCTGCATTTCCTTTTTGGATTGTATTTTATCAGCTAGACCCGTTGCTCCTGGCACAGATATGAGTGTTACACCAAAAATGTCATGAAAGATCAGGAGGAATCACAGCCAGGGGCTTTGAGACATCCATTAACCCAAAGTCTCACTGGTGAGAATTAATTTTTTTGTCTATCCTAATTGGAATAAAGAAAATTGAGTACAATACCACTTGGAGAGTTGTTAATCCTGGGTGAGGCAGCCCTGGCAGGCTGGACTCACTTTGTTGGGGTTGTTGTTTTATTTGATTTTAACTTTGAATATGGATGAGACACTTTGGTTTGCAGAGCTGTTTTCTTTATGTGAGGATAAGTGAGAGCAGTGAGATACAGCATTTTCCCCTTATGCTTTCAAATCTTTCACAAAGACTCAGACATAATCATTGTCCCCCAGTTATATAAGCAAGTGTCCCTCAGTTCATCAAGCACAGAGAAATATTACCTGTGCCACTGCCATTGTTAAAATGGATTGCAAGAGGAAGGCATAAAATAAGATTTTGACAGCAGGGGAGACAAAGAGATGAAAAAGAAAATGTGATTTTCTCCAGAACATGCAGATTATTTTCTAAATCCTAAAGAGTGACTATTTTTGGGGAATACAAATCAGGCAGCACAAAGGAAGAAAAAGAAATTAGATGCACAGCCAGGTAAATCTGGTTAACTGAGTACTTCAGCTGAGTGCAGGTGCCTCTTGTTCTCTGAGTGCTGTGGTCATCCACCCTTTTCCTCTGCAGTCAGAGGTGAGGGCTGTGACTCTGGGCTTGAGGCTGCTGCCATTTACACCTGTAGCACCTTCAAAGTCATCCCAGTTTGATTATGGACACTGCAGTGATTTTCTTCATCCTTTTGTCGGTAACACTGGTTTAAATTAGAACAATTTTCCCTGAGCCAGAGTGAGGAGGCTGCTCCAATGGGCTGCAGATGTGCAGCTGGAGAGTTGGATGGGGCAAGTGAAGCTCAGCAGGGATAGAATCAGAATAATTTAGGCTGGAAGAAGGTTTCAAAATCATGAAGTCCAGCCATGAACCCAGCACTGCCAAATCTCCCACTCCTTCCATCCCCTTAGCATTCGGTGGGGTCTGTGAGCAGCAAAGTTATGAACCATTCTGAGCATTGCCACTGCTGAAGAATACATTAAATAAGATTTTCATTCTGTTAAATATGAAATTCCAAGGAATCTAACCAGCTGAAAGCCTGTTTTATTTTCAAGTATTTCTTTTCACCTTTCCCTCTGCTGATGCTTCATCACAGAAATTTTGGTGACTCAGGGAGTCTAAGCTTGTCTGCAGCTTGGTGAAGAAGTGGTTCTGCTCTGAAATGCAGCTGTGCAGGCTGAGCAGCTCACACACGGATTTTGGATTTGGAGTTTCTCTTCTCCAGACAGGGACATGATAAAGTCTTCCCCAAGGTGCAGAAAGGAATGTCCTTCAGTCCTGCTGGGACCACCCATGGTCACAGCTCACCATCTCAGCAAGGCAGGGAACTCTCTGCCTTAGGAGCACATTTTGAGGGGTATTAAGGAGTAGAAGCTTACGACCACAGAATCAGACTGAATCTCTTCAAGAGAATTAGTATCTCTTCAAGAATTAATGCTGAAGCTGCAATTTTAAAGCTGTGAATTAATTTTCCATCAGAGTTACAGTGCTGGTAAACCCACACTCTCTGCTCTGCATCTGCTTGAACATTGCCCTCCTGGATTTTCCTCCAGAAAGCTTTGAAAGAAGCTGTTGGCAGCTCTCCTTCAGTGTTTGCAAAATGCTGCTTATGGTCTGCCTTACTTTTTTTTGGTACCTTTTACTCTCTGTCTGAAGGTCTTTGCAGCGCACCCTTGCAGAGAGTAGAGGGTTGGAAGAGACCTTAGAGATCATCTCATTCCACCCCTGTCACGGGCAGGGGCACCTCCCACAATCTCAGGTTGCTCCAAGCCCCATCCAACCTGGCCTGGAACACTTCCAGGGATGGGAGTCCACCTGATTTGGAATGCCTTGCTCAGTATTCCATGTGAATAAACACTGTACAGAGCAGCTGGATGGACTGCTGACCCTAATGAAGTCAGTATAGCCCCTCACTCCATCTGTGCAGGATCGTTTTTGCTGTGAAGATAATATTGGTTGTAGTGTGCTTCTGTCACTTGGCAAAATGAAAATGCTTTCAGTTTTAGTTAAGAGCCTTGATGCCAGTGCCACTGGGGGAGAAGGAAGTCACTCATTTGTTGGTGGAAAGCTCACATCCTGCACTTCCAAGTGACATATTTCCTTTTGGGTTCATGGCTTTGGAGTCCTTTTAGGGTGCCAGCTGACATGATGATAGAGGTTCAGCTCCTTTCCTACATGTCCCCAGAATAAACGTCCAAGAAAATGGAATTTAATAGATCAAGGAAAGATTAATGTAGCAGTAAATGGGCAGAGGCAGAGGAATGCCTTAGCAAGCTGCTGTTCTCTCATCTTGACTTTCTCATCAATACTTTTCAATCTGCTGTGCTGAGAAGGATATCACTTTTAATGCCCTAAGGTCACTAAAACCTCACATGAAATCTATAATCCCACAGCTGACAGCACAGCAAATGATTTCTCTATTGGTCTTTATAACTGTAATTGCCACTGAACAGAATCTTTATATATTTCTCACTCTAAATGATGTGACTGTTGACACGGATGGTCTCTGTACAAAGATAAACCCGATGATTTCTGGTGGTGTGAAGCTGATGAACAGTGCTATCTGTTGGCTTTTATGTCTTTCAAAAACAATTTCTTGCCAGATGGTCTTCTGAGATTGTGCAATCTTCTCCTCTGTAGTTGAAGTAACATTGACATTGTAGCATAAACCTTAATTTCCTAGGTATTGTAACCCATAACCACATCATGTAAAAAAAAAAAAAGACAACCTAAGAAAAAGTACCTAAAAAAGAATTTTCTCTATTGTAGCATAAACCAGAAAAGATTGCAATGCTGAAGAGTTGTGCAGCTTTGTAAAGCTACTGATTTGTGGAGTATACATGGCTCAGGGCATAATTAAAAAGGTACTGAGATTTTTATTAATTTATGTCCTCAGTTTGCATGTGCTTATTCCTGTCTTCTGTAGAACTGTGGTGTCTAACAGCTGCTTATTCATTTCTTTCAGGTCATGGAGACTTCAGGGATGGGGCAGCCACAGCTTCTCTGGGCAGCCTGTGCCAGGGCCTCACCACCCTCACAAGAAAGAATTTCTTCCCAATATCTAATTAAAATCTCTCCTCCTTTGTTTTAAAGCCATTCCCCATTGTCCTGTCACTATCTGCCCATCTTTCCCCCTCTTCACTGCAGATTTTGGCTTGGCAGTGCTCCTGGTGTCATGAGTGCAGCTGCTTTTTTAGCAGAGGAGCAGAAATGTTCATTTTAATCAGGGGCAGGTGGGAAATTGGCTTTTCCTGTGTGCCCTCTGCAGTGCTGAGTTCAGCAGCAGCAGGACAGATTTCCTTTATGGGTAAAAAAATGCCAGCCTTTGAACTGCTCGCCAGGTAGCAGAACTTTAATGTTGTCAAAATACTTTTTCCCCTCTTTTCTTTGCTCCCAGCATTGTCTTCCCATATTTTTCAAATAGATGAGAAAGCAGTGGGCTGGGTTCTGGGCTGGTTGCACTTGACTCAATAAAGATATATTGATTTATAGCCACTGAGAATCTAGTTTTATACGAAACTTATTAACAACTAAACCCCAGCAAAATTGCTGAGTCTGATCCCACTAATCCTTGGTTGCTTCAGTGAAACAAAGTAATTTTATTGTCAATAGCTTTATGCATTTCTTCTGTCTAAGGTGTGTCCCACAGTTTTATGAAAACTCTGGCTTTAAATTATCTTCCATTGAGAGCCAGCCTGTTGTACCCCCTGGTAATTAGAACAAATAAAATTAATACACTTACTACAAAACAACACTCCAAATGTTTTAGATAAAAAGTGATTTGGGGTGGAAAGCACAGTTTTCCAAAGGAGACAACCACCAGTACAGAGCAGCACTGAACTAACAGAAAATATAGCTGTTTTTAGAGCAAATACCATCTGTCATAAAGCCATGGGAAAACTCTCAGCAGTATCATTAATGTGACCGTGGATGAACTTGGAGGATTTCTCCAGAACCTTCCCAACATGAGGAGAAAAACCATTCCAGGGAAAGCTCTCATCTTGAACCCATGTGGAAACTTTGCAAGGAAGTATTAATTTCTGGAAAAATGTTCAAAGCAGTTGAAAAGCAAGAAAGGAAAACAGCATATGGGGATGAAGCAACTGCATGGATTTAAACACCAAACAGGAACAGAGGTAGCTCCACAGTGAACAGCACGGCTGACACAGCAACCAGCCAGGAAGCCAGATGCTGTGGCTATAGAAAATATCTTCCACCCCTTGGCATTTGACTCCTCTAGCTGCCAAGGACAATGGAAAAAATCCACAAGTGGGAAGTCACACCACAGGATCCAGAAGGCAATTGCATATGAGGAGAGCTGTGTTTGAAAAAGGCACGGCTGCTGCATTTTTTGGGGGGAGGAAGAAGGCAGAGGAGCTTTTGTGCAGGGGAAATGACACTCCAATGGTTGTTCTTGTCATTCCTAGTCAGGGGGATGTGTTTGGGAGCTTAGGTGGCATCCCCAGGGCAAGGCTGGACATGTGACAGGTTGGCACCACTGCTGGGCACCCATGGGTGCCCACTTGAGGTGCAGGGAGCAAAAATCTGCTAAAGGCAGTTGTTGGGTTTGTTTTTGAGGAAAGAAAACACAGAATTTCCTGGAAGAGTCCCACTTTTCTGTCCTGTGTGCAGGCAGACACCCAAGGCTTGTTTTTACAGGGGGAGGCTGGGGGTGTCAGAGCCATTAAAAGTTCAGCAGGGTTTAGGCAGAGGATTGGGGTACACCTGTGTAAACTGAGTCTTTGTCTGAATCTTCAGAGAGTTTCACCTCTGCCACAAGAAGGTCAGGCAAGAATCCCTTACTGTCTGAGATAAGACTAAAATTAACTCTTTTTAAAAAGTATGTATTCCCAAAGAAACTGTGGTCTGAGGTTTGGAAGAGTCTGTTTTCCAAAGATACAGGACAGCCCTTTTTTGTGCTCTCACACATGCTCCCATCTGCCTGCATTTTTTTTTTTTAATGAAAGAGGAAGCCAAAACAAAACTTTGATGATTTTCCTGCCTGAAAGAAAAACTCATTTGAAGGAAAAGATGGTGATTTGCAGTGATTCTGTTCCCTCTGTGGGTTAGAGAATGGACAGCTGAGCCCAGCTGAGCCTTTGTCTGTCTGTCCAGCAGCACCACCTGAGCTTGGGCAGCATCACTCCCGGTGTTCCTGGAGAAAGACTGAGAGACAACTCACCTAAAATAAACCCATCCTCTTAGCTCATTGTCGCTGCTTTTGAAGCCTTCCCCACTTAACTCCCAGCTTTGCAGGATAGTTATTCCCGTGATTCAGTGAAGGATTCTGCTGTCATAAAGTATAAAAGCTTAGCACAGTTCTCCTTGTTATTGTAATCACACTTGGGTCACACGGTTTTAATTACTGGTCTGCATTAATGGAGAATGGCTAAATCTGTTCTTTCAGTCACCAAAGAAGAAGAAGCTTGGCAAGGAGACTTTCTCCTGGCAAGTCCCCTGCTCCTACTGGGAAAACTCTAGCAGGAGGATGTGTCCTTTAGACCAGTTTAAACGAAGTCTTTATCTTAATCTGCAGAGGGATTCGTATTTGAACTCTGTCTGCCATGAGAAGGTCAAGCATGAATCCCTTATTTTCTGAGATAAAACTGTCTTGCAAAGCCCCTGCTGTGGGCTGGGATTGAATCCAGTGTGGATTGCCTACTGTGTCCAGCTTTGGCTATCTAAAGACTACAAAGGGATCACACACTCCCCTCCCATGAGCAATTATGAACCAAAGGCAGAAAAGAGAAAACATGTCCAACATAATCAAAAAATCTAGGAATGCTCCCTGCTCAAGGCCTTGTCCCTGAATGATTCTCAGCCAGGTTTTGGTGATCAAAGCAAACTGGGCTTTTTGTGGCTAGAAGAGAGATAAATCCATGGAGTTTCCTCCTGGGAGAAGGGAGATGGGAAAAGATAGGAAATGCTTTGGGACTGTGGTGTCCCTGGTAGCTAGGGTCCTCTGAGCCCGGGGAGGAGCATTTTAAAGGGACTCCTGAGTTTATGCAGCTGTAAAACTCACCAGCACTTTCTGGAAACACAGAATTATGAAGACATTCATAGGTAGGGAAAAGGAAGGGACAGATCTCTCCTGGATATTTTCCACAGTTGATCTGTGTCCACAAAAATGGCCGGAAACCAGCTGGGCATTTAAATTGGAAGTGTTTGGCATTGTGTTTGCACTGGATATTTCCTGCCTTTTGCTGTGCTTTCCCACCCTGAATGAATGTTGTTGTTTTTTTTTTTTGCCACAGGCAAACTAAAACACATAGGAAAAAAATAGGATTAGTATGTGGCCTTTTAATCTTCATCTTTTTTTTTTTTTTTCCATGTAAGGAGATAAATGCATTTAAGAAAATATCATTCTCTCTTGCTCATTTTATTAAATATTTACCCGGATTAACAGAATTGCTGCCAGAAATGAAACTTGTATTCTGTGCCTGTCTGTGGGCTCTGGTGTGAGCCCCTGTGATCCCACTGGAGCCATTCAGCAGTCAGCCCATGGCCTGCCCTCCTATTTCCAGAGCAGTGGTTTCATTAGCTGCACCAATCAGTCTTTCACCTAATTTATTACACGTTTGTGCAGCAAAAGGGGGCTCCTCTGAGGAGCACAGAGGCACTTGGCAGGTCTGGGAGCCCAGGGCTCTGAGGCTTCTCCCACACAGGGTCCAGCCTGTCTCCACCTGAGGGATGCCTCCAGCACAGCCTCTGCAGCTCTGCTCGTCCCCTCTGCTGTTCCCTGCCAGGAAAAAGAGCTACAGAAGTGATATCCAGCAAGGGGAGCAGCAGCAGCACCACGTCCCTGGAGTGCTCCTTTCCCACCCTCTAGCACTGAACACGGATTTGTCTGAGATTCAAAGCCCTAACGGATGATTTTGCACAAATTTTCCATTTTTTCCCCCTTAAGAATAAAGTACCATTTTGTAAATTGCTGGTCATTGGAGATTTTTGTGATCATTCCATCACTACCTGACACAGTTACTTAGACATCTTCCTTGTGACCTGGTGCCAAGACAAGCTGAAAGACTTATCCAATGCAATTAAAGCTCAAACTTTACAGTGATAGGCCCATCAAAATTCTGTTTGCTGTTGGATTATGCCCTTTTTTGACTCAGAGATGGAGTAACTGAGAGGTGCTTTAAAAATTTTATTCCATTTTCAGTCTCATATGAAGGGTGAGACTATACAGATGTTATAATTCACGCCATTACAATCAGAAGCTAATTATTTCCCAATTACAATATATTATAAGGGTTTCTTGTCCTATCAGCTTTTTTTCCTCACAATTTCAGTCAAGCAGCAGCTTGACGTGTGTGTGGCCTGTTTTCTGAGCAGGTTTTGCAGGGAGGGAAGATGTCCTGTGCAAGCAGGACATGTTTCCACTGCTGCTCCCAGGAAACCCCTTAGTCCAGTGGCAGTGGAATGACTGGGTGTAAGGATTTCTCTTGATGGGTATTTGTTGGGTTTTTTTGCCTATTATTTAATTTTGGAAGCCTTCTCCACAGCCTCAGGTCAGATGTAGTGTTCTCTTGAGGGTTTGTGTTTTTCAGCACAGAAAGCCCAAAACTTTCAGTCTGCAGGGTTCCAACAGGTATGGGCATGGAGTGGGATGTGAAGGATCAGGAGAACTCCACGTTTGTCCCTGGGTGTGGAATGGCAGTGGGAGAATGGCAGGAGTCCACAGCAGTGAAAGAGAAGGTGGCTGAGTCCTTGGGAGTTCCACACAGATCTACTCAGCCAGAAGCTGCTAAAAACCAACAAGTAACTCCAGAAGGGAGAGGATAAATCCAAACCACACGGGAGCAGGATAACAAGTCAGCTGGGCCTGAGGTTCAGCGTCACCAGCAGCCTGACAAGTGTCACTGCCCCGTTCCTGTCCAGCTGTTTCCTGGCTCACACGTGAGCTGTCACCAGCAGGCACAGGAGCCACGAGCCAGCTGCAGACCCTGCCTGGGTTTGCTTTTCCTTCTTTTGCAGCAGACTGAGAAGCACAGAGTGTTTCTGCTCCCTAATGCACTACCTGTCAGTGACTTCACTTGCTACATCAAGGAAGAAAAATGGTGTTTATAGTCCCTCAGGACAGGAAAGTGGGGGTTGAAATAATTTTGCTTCTTTTAACTCCTCTGATTTCTCCAGCACAGATGAAAGAAAACAACACATCAAATATTAATAGGAGAAAGATTTTGAATTGTGCTTCCACTCCATGTGCTCCCGAAATTATGTGACACTTCCCTCTCCACCATCAGAGATCTCTTGCTTCCAGAACAGCCATAACCCATACAGAGAATGTGGGAATTGTTCTGACAGGAGGAGTCCCACTGAAACATGAACATCCTTTTTAACACGATGCCAGGAAGCATGTAAATAGCAGACAGCACTGCCTGTGTTGTATAAATGTGTATGGCTGCAGAGAAATTAGGTATTTCTAAACAGGAATTAAAATTTCTTCACAGGAAGGGCTGTCCAGCCCTGTCACAGCTGCCCAGGGCAGTGCTGGAGCCCCCATCCCTGGAGGGATTTAAAAGCTGTGTGGATGTGGCCCCTGGGGACATGGGGCAGTGGTGGCCTTGGCAGTGCTGGGGAATGGCTGGACTTGATGATCTTAGAGATCTTTTCCAAGGTAAATTATTCTGTATTCTGTGCTAGCACCTCGTGCTGGGAAATGTGACACTACTGGGAGCTGGACAGTCTCTTGGAACATGAAAAATAAAGTTTTGGAAGCAGGCCTCTTAGCAATTCAAGGGCATGCCAAACTGAGGGTGGGAAGTGTTTCAGAAAGTGCAGGGTGCTGCTGAGGAGGGACACGTGGGAGGAGAAAGGAGTGAGGGGAAAGCTGAGGTTTGCTGAGGAGGGCAGGAACTGCTGGGAAGGAGCTCGGACCTTTGTGCCAAGATTTGGGCCATGGCATGAGGTGAGAAACCATCTGCAGGTGCCATCAGGGCACCCTCTGCTGAGCCTGGGGCTGCCCTTGTGATCTGCAAATACATCTGTGCTACCTGATGGAAAATATTCACCCCGTTCCTTGTGCAAGAAGGAACCATTTAAATTCAGAATTGTGAGATCCTGGTGACAATGGATATGTGCAGTATGTGCTGAGTGATGCTTTTTGGACTTTTTTTGAGATTTATGGTGTGTACTGAATTCATTTCATCACCACACAGCTCATGTGGTTTTCTACTGCCTTTAGCTCAAAGCTGTGGTTGTGACTGATGAAGGATGCGGGCTGTGAACAGGGAGAGATGTGAGGAAACACAGAGATGCAGGAAAAAAATTGCATTGAAAGGGGCAGAGCGCTTTGTGAGGTATGACAGGAATCAGTAATTTTACAGCAACATGGTTGGAACCCTTGGAGAGGAATTTGCAAACCTTCATAGACAGGGAAGAGTGAAAAAGGAGAGGAAATAAAAGAAAGGAAGAGCCCCTGATCTGTGCAGGAAGCTTGTGAACAGCCTCTGATAAATCACCTGCATTTCCTGCACAGGCTCAGGCCAGCTGCACAAGAGACATAAATAAGTTGTTCTCCACCAGCATCCTTTGGAAGGAGTTAGTCATTTCCACCTGAAAGAACAAGGGAAAAAAAAAAGGGAAAACAAATGAGAAGGAGGTGGTGGGAACAGAGCTGCTGGCCTGTGGGGCTGTGGTCTCTTCATGCAGAAAGGACGTGCAGGTCCCACTCCTGCACATCCCGGTGTCCCCTGCAAGGAGCTGATGGGCTCCCACAGGACAGACAGACAGACACAGCAGCTGCTGACTGACAGGCCCTGCTCTTCCCTTCCCTGTCTGCTGGGCAATCTGTGTGTTGGAGCACAGGCTGGTGAGGATCAGAGGATTTGTGTGCCTGACTGCCCCGTGGACACTCAGCCCTCCAAACCTCAGCTCACCGTGGTGCTGAGCTCCTCAAAGCAAGGAAAATGGATGTTCATCATCACACAGGTCTCTGCTCCCTGCCATCATCAGCTGGAAATGAATTTTTTTGACAACATAGGAAGCCAGCCCTCCACCCTCTTGGGCATCTATTTGTTAAAGTGAAAAAAAAGTAACATTTTATCCTGGGATGGTGCTTCTGGCTTCTGTGGAGAGCCCTTGGAATTTATTGGGAAAGGCAAACTTGGAATTTCTTGCAAATGGCACTTGGAATTTATTATGGGAATGGCCTTGGCACTGATGGCAATGAGAGCTTCTGTTGCTGGACTTTAGGTGTGGTTAATGTACACAAACACATCCCCACACTGCTGAATTTGAAGCACAAAAATACATGGTCCTCTACCAAAACGGGAAATCTTTTCAGGATCTTCTTGCTTTGAACACATTTACCATAAACAGGCCAGCAAAGTTTTTTATTCCACTTTCCCAGCAGACAGGGGAGGTTATCTGGGGCAAGAGAGAGATAAAACCACTGTTTTAAAATGTATTTTGGATCATGCATGCAAGCTTTCCCCTTTATAAAGATGCTCTGTAAAATCAAGGGATACTCTTACTTCAGGCTACCTGGTTCAGAGATGGGTTTTTAAAATCAAAAGTAGCAGGTGCAATGACAACCCCCAAACTATGATGGATGCCAGTGAAAGTAATTCACTTTATTAAATAGGTGATGGAGAACATTGTAGGTCCAGGGGCTTTGCACAGATATTGGAATGGAAACTATTGCATGAAGATCCTACTAATAATTTCAGGCATAGGAAGCAAAAAACTTAGCAATTAGAGAATCTAATTAATGAGAATCTTTACATAATTAAATTAATGCCCTGATTGTGGTAAAATGCCACATTAACATTTCATTGACATTCATATTTACTAACAGGACAAGTGGTAAGTAGTGATGCATGACAACATTTTCAGGACACTTTTAGCAAGAAGTGGTGCAGGAATTTGCTTTTCCATCATCACCTCTGTGAGCAGGGCACACAGTGACAGATGGGAATGCCCACGGCCTCGTCCTGGGAGTAATTTTGATTTACTCTTTGACTTTAGCCAGGTCATTACACTCTCTGTGTACAGCCAAGCCATTCCAGCTCTTTGCAATACCCAGCTTTTACGGGGCAACACTGAAGTTTTTATACATTTTTCTAGCAGCTGGAGGAAAGGAGAGGATATGGTTAATCAGACTTGTATTTTGTTGCTGCAAAGTGACTTAAATACCTTATTCCCTCTTTTGCTTTAATGTCAAGAATTTCACTGGTGACCAGTGTGGAGGAGAAATATTTTTGCCATTTCAGTAATTTCTAAGTGTGCTTTTGTTTTCTGGGGAGATTAAAACCTAAAGTGGATGGAAACAAAAAAAGCATTTCTAAATCCACCTGGAGGGAACAGGAAAAAGACTCTGAAGTTACAGTAAATGTAATCCCTCCTTTGATATTCATATGTTTCATCACTGGGATCTTTCAGGATTAGATGCAACACCCAGAACAATTGTAACAGGCTTTGGAAAAAAAAAAAAAGCCTTTATGACACAACTTTATCACACAGCCCTGTCCTTGCACCAAGTTTTCTCTGAACAAGTTGAATTATATTGATTTAGAAACTGATGTTTCAACATTCAAATAAGGAACAGGGATGCTTGCAAGCATCTCTGGGCATCTATCTTCTGTTTCTGGCCTAGAAAAGCTTTACTGTCTTATTTATCATCTAATCCTGTAGCACAGTGCATCACCAATAGGAGGTCCCAGCTGTAGTGGCAGAGGCTAAAAGTAGAACTGCATCTCTCTGGTCTCCCTTCTGATAGCAGGGCTGAGACAAAATATGATTTTAGGTCCATATGTAAAGGCCCAAATTCTGAAAGAGAAGTTACATGCCTAATTCAGGAATTTGGCATTAGTTTTAACATAATTTGTTTGGTGCAGAAACAAATCTGTTACAAATTTTATTTAATTTCCAACATCTCCATCACAGATAGTGAAATACTAAAAAAAAATTTATTATATTGACTTTAATGCACAGATTAATGATTTTCAAGGTCACTGGCTAAATCAGGAACAGATTATTGGAGAGGATCCAGCTCTCATGTGGTTGGGGCTGGTGTATGTGCAGATGGTGTGGTTCATAAATCTTGTGTGTAAAGCATGTGACAAGTGCAGAAACTTTAATTTTCCTGCTTTTCCTCCTACCCTGGGCTACATTTAAAAAGAAAATTGCACAGGTTGCCCAGAGAAGCTGTGGCTGCCCCCATCCCTGGAATTCTTCAAAATTGGCCTGTGATTTTATTGCTGAACCTATGCAAAAACCCCCATGATTTCTGAGTAATGTGGGACTTTCTAAGTGGAGGCTAAAGATGCTGATATAAATGAAATCTAGAAAGGAATAGCTCTATTACCTGATTCAGAAACATTTAATAAACTGAACTTAGCAGAAACCTTGCTAAACATGGATCACACACTTCAGTGAGATTTCCACAAACTTCTGCATTTTTGTGACAAAAATTCAGTTGCTCCTGGCTAGCTGGGGACCTGCATTAGGGTAACATTACTGTTAGTAAGAAGGGTTTAGGGGAGGTGGAGGAGGACTGAGTCTGCCCACCCCTGCCCAGTGCTGCAGTGTTGACTTCTCCATTCCATGCCTTCAGTGGTAACTCATCCATCACTTTTCCATAAGAAACCACTAGAAGCTGTCAGGAAATTCCCTTTGATATTCAGCCTTAACATTTTCTGAAACCCCGTCTCATTATTTTCTTTTATAACCTCCTGAAACACCTTGAACAGTTCCTTGCCATTCTTTCAATTTTCAAAACAGGCAGGCAGATATTCACATTCTTCTCAGCATTTATGCAGCCAGGCTGTTCAGAAGTTTCCTTCAAACTTTCTTGAAAAGCCTCTGCTTCTGCAAGTCCTGTCTCCATCTTCAGCAGGGTTTTGGGTGAGGAAGAAAGTCTGTGGGAGAAGCTGTGCAGTTAAAAGAGAGCTCAAACCATGTGTCTTTTTGGGGAAAGGGGGAAAAGTAGAGGAAGGCATCCAGCAAGAAGTGGTTTGTGTTTTTCTTTAATAAAAGCCTTTGTTAGAAAATAACTTTTTGGTTCTGTTGTGCTTTTTTGAAGTCCTGGCATGGGCAGGTTGCCCCACAGAACAGCTGCTGCAGGAGTTTCATGCCCTCACTCAGCTCCTACTTGATGGTGGGGACATTTTTTGGTCCTGCACTCACTTCCCAGCACGTCCTTACTGGCAGCTGGTTTTATCTTCTTGCAAATTGACCTTCCAAAAGCTCATTTAAGGAGCTGCGGAAAATCCGAAGGTTTCAGCCAAATGGTGGTTGGCTTTTGTGACTGAACAAAGGAGTCGGCCAGGTTTTTGTTGTTTGAATATCCTTGTCTGAGTTCACAACTTGTAAACCCATTTCCCTTTTCCAAACTAATTCTTCCCGCAGGGGCTGCAGTCAAAAGCTTTTGTTCACTGCTGGGGAGTGGGAAGGCTGAGGTACCACCGAGGTACCTAAGTGCCTAATTGCCACCAATTTCAATAGGAGCTGCCCTAAATGTACCTCGAGGGATGCATATCAAAGACAGAGGTTTTAAAGGGGATTGCTCTCTATCTGAGTTGATAATCTCCTTAGTTCCTGCCACTTCTCTTTTGTCCTTTTTCAAAATATTTAATTCTTTCGTTTTCCTTGCTGGCTGGAGAAGCTGAAATGAAGAGGGGAGGAGAACGGTGAGGTTGGGAGAAGCTGGCTTGAAAACCTTCAGAATGCTGGAAAGGAGAGAGTCTGTGCCAGGGGAATTTCTGCAGCAGTTGCATTTCCCACTGGTTTAGAAGGTCCCTGCATATCTAGCACATGCTCGGCTTCCTCGGAAAGAATTTTGCTCCTGGCCTTTGCTCTCAGCCCGTATTGTCTCAGCCTTCAGAGCACATCAGCTGCATTTTCAAAGTGCCTTGAATTAGTATCCCCTGTCACAGAGACACGAAAATAGCCACGAATTCCAGTGATCTCCTTGCAGCATTTAGCAAGCAGTGTCACTACAGCTTGTTTATCCAATTTCCCACAGAGGATGCCAGGCACTGCTTGAGCCCATATGTTACAACTACGATGGAGCAGCTCCTGACCCAGAGTTCTTGTCTAGGTACAGCACAGCCAGGATAGGATCAGAACAAATGTAGTGCTGGTTAACACATCTCCAGGAGCAGGACATGGCAGTGTCAGCCAGGCTGCTCCGCAGATCCTCCAAGGCACCGTGAGGACAGGTTTGCATGACAGCCCCGTTCCTGCTGCAGTGGGAGTGTGCCAAGTGCCACGTTATTTATAAAAACCCCACTCTCAAATGTTGATCTGTTGTGGCAAGTCCCTGACATTCAAGGTGTGTATCTATAATTGCCTCAAAGTGATGCCCCTCTTTGCTGAGGCAGAACTTCCACCCTGTTAATGCAGCTGTACTGCAAATAGCCCAGAGGGCATCACCACGCTGAGAAACTGGTGCTTGTTGCTTTGCTGGGAGCTGCTCTGACCTCAAATTCAAAGCTAAAACATCTCTTTGGAAGCAAGTGGAATAGTGGGGATATTTTAAAATATCTGGCTTGCATCCACCTTCTGGTAAGACTGCTGATCAATTAGAAGTGCAGTTACCTAATCTAGTGTATAATTAATTAACCTAATGAAGTCAGACACTCTACACCCATCTCTAATACAGTGTAAATCACATCTACACAGAAACTACTTCACATCCCTTGCCCTCGCTGAGCCTTGAGTGATGTCAGAGATGGATTTTCAAAATAATTTTTCCTCTTATATTTTGGTAAACACTTGACAAAAATAACAATGTTCTGCTTGAAACAGTTTCCCTTTTCTTTCTATTGCAGTGACTTTTCCAATTTGCTGAAGTACCTCGTTGTTCCCAATTTGCAGTGTCTCCAGATGAAAGCACGGCCAATGAGGTCACCCAGAGACAATTTTTTATTTATGAATTTATTTTTACAGACCATGTGAAAAAGCCTGGAGCTTCCCCACCTCCTGCATCTTCCTGTCCTTTACAATCCTGCTGCTCTCAGCTGTTCTTGCTCCACAAGAGGGGTTGCCCTGTCCTGTGGTCCTCACTGATGCCTGGTGGGGTTTTCTGCCCATTTTGTGGCTGTCCTGCTTTGGAAAGGAGCATTTTCAGTACATCCATCACGGAAAAGGTTCTGCCCTTTGTGCCAAACTCGATGAGCTCAAAGCAGCCCTGAGAGTTTCATGACTTTGCATATTTTATTGCAGCTGCCAGCTTCATAAAAAGGCTAAAATAGGACCCAGCAAAAAAGAGGGAAATCAATGGAGGATGCATTTGGGAGGTTTGACAGCTACAGAGGGATGCAGCAGGACTTAAAGCTGGACATGAGCAGCCAAAGTGGAGCAAAGAAGGGGAAAAATATATTTTTGGAGTAATGAAATTTTTGTTGACATGAATTTCCTCCCAGTGATCAATACCAAGGCCAGATTGGACAGGGCTTGGATCAACCTGGGTTGGTGGAAGGTGTCCCTGCCCATAACAGGGAATTAGAACAGAATTATCTTTAAAGTCCCTTCCAGCCCAAACCATTTTATGATTCTGTGGTTCTAAGGACATGTCATGATTTAGGTTTTCAATCCAAGGAGTAAGGTTCCTTTCCACCTTGTATTTTCCAGTAATTATGTGCAATTTCTTAGATGCCAGCCAAGGAAGAGTGACAGAATCAGCTCCTCAGATAAATATGCTCACCCTGGCCACTGCTGAAATTTAGAACAATATGTGGAGGAAAAATAAATGTGTTTGCTGAACTAACCTGATGTCTTCACTGCAAATTCCCAAGGAAGTTACTGGTTTTTACCTGTTTTTTGTTGATAATTCAGTCAGGGTTGTTCTGCAGTTGATGAAAATTATTTTTACAAGTTGGTCTTTACTGAACTAGTAAAAAAAAAAAAAATGCTGCCACCATTTACCAAATCCAAAATATTTTCCCCAGCTTTAGTTCCTAACATTTTTTTGTCAGTGTGCCTGGAATGGAATAATGCTCTTTTAATGCAAATAAATTTGAAAGAATTTTCCTAAGGAATCCTTGGGAGCCTTCCACAGAATCTTTATTATTATGACTTTTTAAAAAATAGTTTTGGTTTGGTGCAATTTTCATGATGTGTTTGAATTTATTGAATACTTTCAGGAGAAGAACTAAAATAAATAGGCTGGGCTTTAGTGACTAAGCATGACTAAATGCAGAGGGCTGCTTTGGAGATAATGTGGACTTTTATGAGTGGGAGTGGGATTACTCAAGTGGGATAAAGTATCCTTAGTCCCTGGCTAAAATACCTGCTGAAGGATTTTTGCCTTAAGATTGTGAATTTTGAGGGAGAACAAACCTTACAATGATATTTTATGACTGGCTGTGATTTTTCCCAGCCCTGCTGGTGGGAGCCAGCCTGCAAATGCCTCTCATGAAGAGGGAGTTTTTGCAGAGGATTATGCTCCTGCAGGACTAACAGCTTTCCAAGATGACTTAAAGTATCATCACCTACCCCTATGAACTGTAAATCAAAAATTCAGCCCTTCCCGTGGCAGGGGAGCAAGGGAGACAAAAATGCAAAATGATTTCTAAAGCACTGAAAACGTGTCCAGCTTTCAGTTCGAGGGTTTTTGCAAGGGGCAGGAGATGTAAAATCCCCTTTTCCCATGGGGAACAAAACTCCATTTTGGAGAGTTTTCTGCTGGTATTTTTGAATTTGTTGAGTTTCTCTGGGAGACAGGAATTCCTGGCAGGGACAAGGCCTTTGATTCTTCACCTCTCTGGAAACGGAGCTGATGTTTTATTTTTCCATGGTGCAGCCTGTTCCTGCTTTGTTGACCTGGATATTCCTCCTTGTTTAGAGAACTTTTGTGTTAGGCTGGAAAAACAAAAACATGGGCTTTTGCTCATTTTTCATCAAGCAAATATGAAATACAAAAACCCCAAGAAGGCCTTTGGGTTTCCAGAGGCATTTCGGATATGTTAAAAGTATTAAAAATTCCAAGTCTGACAACTGGCGCAAAGAAATTTCAGCTGATGTTTATTTCTTTCGGTCTTTTAAAAGCCCTCTCCTCTGTTTTTGTTTTTTTTTTCCTTTTTTGTGTTGTTGTTTTGTTTGTTTGTTTTTTTCCTACGATGGTGAAAAATAATGCAGAAAACTACAACAGAAAAGGACCCTCTCCCTTGCTCTTTCTCCCAATATTTTGACTTTGAATCTCCTTGGAAGGGAGTAATGCATCCTGTCTGCAGGGAGAGAACTCCCATGGCAGGGCACACATAATGCAGGGATGGGAATTAGCAGGAGGAGGAATGTTTTTTTGGTGAGTTTTGTTGTTATTATTTATGTGGAATTGTTTTGTTGAAGAGTTATATGGAGAGTTGGGGGGGGGAGGTTGAGTTTTTGATTTGTTGTTTCTAGAAGTTTTTTTGAATTTTTTAAGGTGTTTGGATTGTTGTTATATGTTGAGGAGTGTTTATTTTGTTGTAGGTGGAGATAGAGATAAATACAGATTATAGATACATTAGAGAATATATATTTGTTTATATATAAATACTATAAATATATATAACAAATATAGAAATATATATTTATAATATATAAAATATATATTAAATATAGAATATTTATATATTTATATATATAAATATTTATTTATATATTTATAGTATATATTTTTATATATTTATAATATATATTTATAGATATAAACTTACAGAGATAATTAAAAAAATCTCTTATAAATACAAAACCGTTTTGTAATTTTTTTAGTAAAATACTATAAAACTCACAACTATAATATAACTAGAAAACAATAAACATCTAAATCTAACCACAAAATATCATCTCAAACACTTTCAGTCCCAACCTTAATTAAAAAAAAAAAAAAGACAACAAAAAACCAACATGGCTTCACTTCCAACACTGTGGAAGCTTTCAGATGTTAAATGGGCTGAATGCTTCAATCAACCCCGAATTGAGCCAGCTCCTAGTCCGGGTCTAATAAAGCCTTGATCATTGCAGAAGAAGCTGAAGCTGCAGCAGAGCAATCAGCTGGCATCCCCTGGGAGCACTGGCCCACGTCAGCAGCAGGAGCAGCTCTGCAGGTGAACCAAAAATGTCAAAATGTCACAAGAGGAGCTGCGGTGGGAGCTGGGACACAGGGGCAGGATGGAAGAGATTTTACAGCAACTTCTGTGAGCCAGAGAGAAGTTTGATCAGAGGATCCATGTTTACCCCTGAAAGAATTTTCTGCCAAGGTCGTTGACATAGAAACCAAGAAGGAGAGAAGGATAAATAAGAGAAACCTGCAGCTGCCTGTTCCAATAAGCACTTTGTTTGTCTCTTGTGACCAGTGAGTAAGGTGTAAACTTATGAGCTTTGTAAGAATGTATAAAAAGCATGAATGCTAGAATAAAAACAGCTGGAAGCTTTCTGAAAATGGAGTGTGCTGCTTTGGGTTGTGACCATCTCAACTACAAGAGGGCAGGGTGGGTTAAAGCATCCCTGGGTGATGACAAGGGGCTGGAGTGGCAGAGAGGAGCTGCTGCAGGCATGGACTGGCAGGAAGCCTGCAGGGAAGCCCTGGGAGCTGTGGGTGCAGAGGGAACAGGAGCAGATCATCCTTCCCATCCTTCCCA
>QUSF01000019.1:10192152-10225209 GCA_003676055.1 Chloebia gouldiae | reverse complement strand
GCCTTCCCCATCCTTCCCATCCTTCCCCATCCTTTCCCATCCTTCCCTGCACTCCCAGTGCTGGGCACAGACTGAGAAATCAGCTCAGCCATAGAAATGAGCTGCAGATACATGTGGAGGACAGAAAAACAGCACTGTAAATTAAAGATATGAACAGAAATGCCAGCTTCTGCCACAAATGGACAAAAGCAATGCTAATTTTAAAAGGTGATGTGCTACAAGAGAAGAAGTGTTAATTACATGCATGGCAATGCATACATTAACCTTTCACTGGGTTGGAAATATTTCAGCAACTGGCATTCATTCCTGCAGGGAAGGAGAATCTGTGCTCTGATTACCTTGACTTTGGGTTCACAAGGTGAAAGTGTGAGTGGTGACAGTTCCATGCTTGATGGGACAGTTTTGTGTCATTGCTTTAAAACACCACTGCCATGCCATGGTGGCACCTTCCTGCACCACAGGGAGGGCAGAGGGTGCTCCCAAAAAGCCATCCCTGAGGAGAACATGCCACTGGCACCATCCCAGTACAGTGCTGCTGTTCAGAACACATTTGCCACATTTATCACTGCTGCATCTCTGGTGTGAACCATCACAAATGAGTCAAATCCTGACCTGTGTGCACAAGTCAGGAGCCCACTGCTGACACAAGGTAATTTCCCTGAGTGAGAACTTGAAGATTGCTTTATACCTGGGATTAGCAACATTCCTGATTTCACATCCAACAATTCAGAGAGCAGGGTTGGAAATTGTAGACCACTTGCCATTCAGGCAAAGGGGTGCTCCACCTGGGGGTAAAGATCTTTTAAAAGGTGAGTGAGAATCATGCCACCCCTTCTTTCCCACCAAAAGCAATGACATACAGTGCCTGCATTCCATTTTGCTCATTCCTGCCTGCCTGGATTTTTGTTTTAAGTCTCACAAAGTGCATGGAATTGCAACAGAACTCCCCACGGCACAGGGATAAAAGGAAATCAATCATGTTTTTGACACTTCCTGAAGGAAAGTGTTTAACATAGAGGAGATCCATCACAACCACTTGTCAGATAAGCCACCCTGTGCTTGTGGTAACCTGAATATGTGGCATGGCTTAAATGAAATTAAGCTGTTATTAAAGGATGCAGAAAATCATTCCCTCCACCAGACTCCTTGTAAAGCATCCTGCCAATTTCTGCCAATGTCTTTTTAAAAGCACACCCCTCCTATGACAGGCTACAAATGGATTTAACTTCTGCTGCAACTCTTAGTTCAAAACTAGCAAACTCACCATTAATCATCGATCTGGCTTGTCAAGTTCCAGCATCAATTATTGCAGCCCTGGCACTTGGGGCTTTGGAATTAAAAGCATCCATAACCTTTGTGTGGAGAGGGCCTTCCTCTTTTTGGCTTAGGAATGCCATTTTTCTTCCTCATGGCTTCCACAGAGGTGGCTGTTTCCCAGTGCAGGTTAAACCTCTGAGCTGACTAAATGACAGCAGTAAATGGTACCACACAGATCCTTCCATAAGCAGAACGTGTTTTTTTTTTTCTTTTTTTTTTTGGGTTTTTGGTTTTTTTTGTTTATTTTTTTTTTCTGAAGCTGATGCTCTGTTCCCTCCCCAGAGTTCAGAGGTTGTTCTGTCCCACTCTTTCTGGGGAGCATGGAAACCTCTGTATCCCTCTTTTTTTCTCTTCAGTATGAATGTCTTGCAGTTTTAGGTTTGTGAGAATATCTCTGCTTTTCATCCATTCCAGCTGTGACAGATATTTGATAGGCAGGAATGGAAGTTACGGCCATCAGGGATGGGAGATGAATCAGTTGACATTTCCCTGGCGTAACAGAATTCAGATTGGCTCCTGGAGAATGGGAAAATGGCTCTGACAGGGAATCCTGAAATCCTGAGCTGGGGAAATATGGTTTTGTAATTACACTTGTTGATGAGGAAAGGATAAGCAAAGGATAGAGCACTATTTCTTTTCTGACTGATCCAAGAAATATTAGCCTGCCAATTTTAGAAATCTATGAAAAATCACCTTGTAGTTATTAGGGCTGGGAGTTACAATGAATTACAGAATCCTTAGAGCAATATTTCTGAGAGGTTTTATATAGACACATTTCTTAGCCCTGAAAAACAAGGAAATAATACCACACCTGGGATTTGTGGGTTGGTAAATGAAAGCAACCCTTGCTCTTAGCAACGTGAGTGCATAAAAGAGCTGAGTCTTCACTGTGACCCCGGTGGATGTTGCAATCCACAAATTAATGCTCACATTCTACCTGCTCATGGGATGCTGCTCCAAAATGGGCATTTCAGAGGGATCTTCACTTTCAGAAGTGTTGTTTGCTCTCAGGTGTGGGCAAGCAGCTGCAGGCTGTTTTGTCACCATTTCCTCTCATGTTTAATGGTTGGATTGGGAATTTCTTTGCCTTTCATGGTTTATACAGAACTTATTTCAAGGCAATTTTCGTCCTGCAGTGGCACCATATACTAAGGTGGATGTGTTTATGGAATATTGAGATTAAGAAGAAATTGTAGGGAATGAGAATGGGCAGCAGTGCAACACACAGAATCTTTTTTTTTTTCTTCAGGATTTTCCAGCTAAAGTAAATCATCAAAATGTTACTTCTTAGAGCCCCACATGAAGCTCTTTCTCTGGATGGAAGAGAATCTCTGGCTACCCCATCCCTGGAAGTGTCCAAGGCCAGGCTGGATGGGGCTTGGAACAGCCTGGGATAGAGGAAGGTGTCCCTGCCCATGGCAGGGGGTGTCACTGGGTAACCTTTCAAGATCCCTTTCAACCCAAACTATTCTATGATCCTATGAAGTGCATCCAAGTGAATGAGACAAAAATAAAAATCTCATTTATTTCAGAGAGAAAAACCACGGGCATTTGCACAAAATATTTTGAGGCAAATGTTTCCTTTTCATTTATCTGCTTTATTAGACAGGAAAAATTGGTCTCTGGACCTTACCAAAACACATACCTTAAATCAACCCAAGCAGCTAAGGACATTAGGCCAGTGAGCTCATCACATCCTTTGCTTTCATGCCTGACCTGGAAGCTAAATTAATAAACAGATTTCTGTCTTGTCTGGCCAGTCAGCTGTGGGAGCAGACAAGAAAGCACGGTGAAGGTTTGTCCTTGAGAGCTGGGCAGGAAACTGGGGCTGCTGGAGGGGTGCAGGGCACATCAGGGTCTGGACAACTCTCCATGGCTTCACCCATGGCAGCCAGGGGGAATTGCTCAGATAAACTCTGAGGCCGTGGGAGCTGCTTGAACTGCAGTCCAGCGTGGTGGAAATTCAGGATTAATGACTTCATCACGACCTATGAGTAAAGCCCTGCCCTTTCTGGTGGGGAATTGAGTCACTGCTCAGCAGAGCAGCCCTGGGTGCCTCACAAACCCCCCAGGAGCCTGTGCTGTGAAAACCAGGAGCTGCTGACCCAATCCTCTGCCAAGGGCTGCTCTTAGAGGTCCCTGAGGATGGAGATGCACAGTGGAAGGTATTTGGGGAAGCCTTTGTGTGGTACCTTCCTCCTCCTGCCTGTTCACAGGAACCAGCACTCCCTGGGAAAAATGACCCAAAAAAGGCTCTCCCTTCTCTCTAAAAGCAGACAGGGGAGGTTGAAGAGGTCAATGGGCCACACATGTCCTTCTACTGAAGGGAAATAAAGAAGTTGCTGCTCCCAATTGTTTGATTCAGAATTTAGGGGAAATGGAATTAGCATCAAATCCTGATGCTGTTTGGGGCCCTGAGCAAGCTGATCTCGTGGGTGGCATCCCTGTCCGTGGCAGGGCTTTGAACTAGGTGATCTTTAAGGTCCTTTCCAACCCAAACCATCCCACGGTTCTATGATTGCACCTTTCTGGAACACTCCAAACCCCATATACTGGCCTAACCTAAAAGAAGCCCGTGGGTTTGGCCATGTCTTGGCAGTGAAATAGAGGGGATGGAAGGTTTTAATGGTTTGCCATTTCCTCCCCAAATGAACAGACTCACTCCAAAAACCATGGAAGAGTTTGGGGAGCTTGGAGATAGGCGACAATGCAGATCCCACTCATTCTCCTGCCTCCAGCCCCATGCATGTATGGAAATGGAGAGTTTTCTGCCAGGATTCCATTTCCACAACTGATTTTGTCAATCCGCTCACTTCCCCATCTCTCCCTGGTGCCACTTGACTCTGAGCTGATGGTGGATTTAGGATCACTGGCTCGGGTGGGGTGTCAGCCCCTCGGGGAGCCTTTGCCAGGCACTCCCAGAGCTCCCCTGCTCCTGCCCCAAGGAGGGCTGAGCTGGGAAAAGCAGGAGTGCCAAAAAGGGATTAGTGAGACCGCTTACGCCCGTAACAAGGCGGATTAAAGATAATAAGTCTCATCAGGAGGCTCAGTTTAATTGCTAGGATTATGCCAGCACTGGAGAGGAAAGCTAACAGGAGATGGGTCTGGGGAAACACATTCCCTTAGCTTCCCTCACAAACTGGAGGAGAAAACTGGCCCGTGATTCAGCTTTGCCTCTGATTCCACATAATGACTAAATCCTGCAAAGATAATTGGTGTTATGACCATTTGTGCTGGCAGCTGTACTCCAGTACTTTTTAAAATCATTATCTGTTAAGACATTTGCAAATATACAGTGAGCCTTGCAATGCCTCATTAAAGCACTGAGGAAGACAGTCATAAATTTTATTGCCTCAGCATTACATGTTGGAGTCATAATAGTGCAGATCTGTTGTGAATGTATAAATTCCCTTATCGCTTCAGCAAAATCTCTTGCTTTTCTGCTTTGGAGAAGGACATAAAAATGAAAAATGCCATCAGCATTCAAACAGAGAAGTCTGACTGGCTCCATTTTTTTTCATTTAAGGAAAATGCTTGCTCTAACCACATAGAGAATGTATTTTAGAATCCAACCATTCTAAAACATCAGACAAATGCTATTCCTGCAGCAATTTTAGGCAATAGATTTATCTATGTTGCTTCACTTTCAGCTCACTGTTTCTCCTGATACACATTAACTTTTATTTCGGGGTCTCTATCCAAGCTTATTGAGGTCAGTGGAAAGATTATCCTGCTTTCTTTCACTTTTGCATCAAACCCTTGATCAGGACATCTCAATTTTTATTAGGAGAAAATAGTATAAATTTTGCTGGTGGTTTAGAAAAATTATTTTGTCATCAGGTTAGAAAAATTGGGTGTTATTAAATGGAGCTGAAACACAAAAATTCATGTGATATCATCTTGTATTCTAGGGACAGGCCTCCAGTCTATGTTCAAGAATTTGCTGTTTGCTGTTGTACATTTGCACGTATAAAAAAAGAAACTTCAGTGAGAGTTTAGTGCTGTGAGCCTTCCAGAAGTTTAATAGTGTTTAATAGTGTTAGTAATCCCATCAAGTGAGTCACCTGTGTCATTCCACACAAACCTGGTGGATTTATGAGCAGAGATAAATATTATTTAGCCTGATGCAATCCAAGGTCTGGGCTCTCACCGTTCCTCCTGCTCATCCTCTCTGCAGGCCTTTGGATGCAGGGAGGGACTTTTCAGGGTCTGTTTTCTCCCTGATGTGCACACAAGTCCCCTTGTTGTGCAGCTGTGTGCTTGCATGCGTATCCAAAATATAAATAAAAATAAATAAATCCCCTTTGTGTGGCTCCTCAGAAGGAGTTAAGCTGTTTAGGATGGAGCCATCTATCCTGTGAGACCAGAGACGCAGGGATGCTGGAACATCCACAATGGACTTTCACTGCCACACTGACATGAGGAGGGAGACACAGAGCAGGGACAATAAGGTGACACCATCAATATAAAGCCAGCTTTACCATCATCATCCCCAGTCATTTAATTCACGGGTATGAGATCATTCACTTTGAGTTAATGCAGAAATACAGCCTGTGCTGGAAGGTCTGAGCATTTCCACAGAGGTAAAAATACCACTCACTCACAAATTGTTCAAAGCTTTCACTTGCTTTTTGAAGCTGGATTGGCACGAAGCAATCTTTTAATGCTCTCCTAAACTCTGCAGGAAAAGGGAATTCCTGCCCTACGCTGTGAAATGGAGCTGGGATGGCATCAACTGGGATAGAGGGAACAGGAAAGGGATGCCCCAATATCCCTCAGCCTCCAAAAAATGTTCAGCTGTGCCCTGAATGATGGAGCCAAGCTTTAGACTGGTCCATAGGCACTGGATCCCTGCATGGCCCTGACATTGCCCAGCAGCTGATCCCTCCACAGCCTCTTTCATCCTCCTGCATCTCTTTGCTACCCTTGTTAAGAAGAGTTTTAAAAGGACAGAAATAAAGCAAACACATTTAGGGTTTGTCATTTCACAGGCAAGACAAAAATCTATAAAGAGAAAACAAGGAATCATAGGAAAATCATAGGAAACAAGGAATCATTGGAAAATCTTACCAATAAATGAGAGGCCCCAGAGTGTTTTGATCGCTAAAGCTGTCCAGAGGCGTTGCCAGATTTTTGTCCCAGCATGCTGGAAAAACTCTTCCCTGGGATAGATCTGCTTTGTCAAGTGCTGGGAGAATTGGTCTGGCCTTGCTGAAGCTGAGGGTGGAGTTGGGAATGAAGCCTGGCTCTTGGTTGAACCCTGGCTTTGAACTGGATTGCAGAGACAGGAGCACCTCTTGCCATAGTTTAGGAACTGCCACAAACATTTAAGCTTCAGACATTTCTTCCCCCCTGCCTTTTCCCAAGCTTTAGGTTTCTTCCTTCCCCTCTTGGACTGTCTCACAATTTTGGGAGCTTGACCTCTGAGCAATGCTGGCAGCTGTGCATGCCAGTGTTGACATCCCAGCCCTGTGCAGCTGCACAGCCCCAAACCTCCGTGGGCAGGAGGTCACAACACCTCTGGAAAAGAAATTAAACTGAGAGCTAATGATTGTCCTGTCCCCACACCTTCAGCCTGAAAATCTGGATGCATTTAGGAACACAACTGGCACCTTTCTAAGGGCTGGCACTGCTACCTCTCGCTCGGAGTGGGAAGATTAGGAGGGACAAAGGCCTGGCTTAGTTCCCCAGAATCCAAATCAGCTTCCTAAAACACACCAAGGCAAGGGAGCTGGCTCAGCCTCATTCCTGTTTGGACCAAGAAGTCATTCAAATCCGAGTTAGAGCCTCGTTCTTGCCTTGTGCAGGATGTTGTACAGCTGTGTGCTTGGTGAGGGGACAGCCCAGCTCTTGGTGAGCTTCAAAGTACAGTCAAATATGTTCTTACTGAATCACCTCCAGGGCCATAAGGAGAATATTCAGCATCTACAGGAAATAATTTTAGGATTAAACACAGGAAAGGACTTTCTACCCTCTTTTTTTTCCCCTACTTGGAACTTAATATATTGTCCCTAGTTGCATAGTTAAGGGATATTGATGAGAGACTGATTTTTATCAGATCCCCAAACATCTCTGGTGCAGCACCTTTATTTCTTTTAAGCTGTCCCACAAGAATATGAGGGTACAGGACAGCAGAGAAATCTGTAGCGTGATATTAAAAAACTGGATCATTTCACCAGCACCCAGAGCTGATATTACAGTTTTCATTACATTCCTATTACAGCAACACATTTCAGTGCCTCCTTTTCAACTCAGCCAGAGACTTCTGCAGGAATTCCTGTGCATTCTCCTTCAACCTCAGTGCACTTTGAGCATAAGAAGGTGGCCCAAGGAGAAACCATGTGAATTCTGTCCTCAGCACAGCTGATGTGCAGCACCACGTGTGACAACGGGCAGATGTACAAGGCTGGGCTCCGTGGCACTGCTGTGAGGTGACCTCCCCTGAACTTTATGCTGGTGGGAACCAAGCAGCTCCAAATGTTTTGCAAATTGACCCTCCTGCCCAGGAAAATTTAATTTAGGGTTAAGCAGAGAGGTCAAATGTTCTCATTGCAGTGTGGAGGACTGAAAAGAAGCCTGGGCTTTTCAAGGTTCAGACTTGGGCTGCTGCAATGCAGGACAGGGCTCTGCTCCTTGGATCCATCCCAGGGAAAGCTCTTGTTTATGTTGGTGTCAAGGATAGCAGCATCTGGCCCAAGACAAGGGGCTCATCCACTCAAGCCCTTCCATAACATCAGACATGGTGCTTATCACTTCTCATTAAAACATGAAAGGAAGCCAAAAAGGAAGAGCACAGTTTGTTCCATTTCTACTCCAATTAGATGCATTTTGTTACTTTCTAGATCATTCACCCCTGGTTCAGTTTAAGTTTGTTTTAAGGAAGGCTAATCAGCCTTTTAACCAGAGAATCCTTGGCCTCCCGCTGCTCCCCTGAGTGGTGCCTAATCAGGTGGAAGGAACATTTCTGCTTTGTGTAAAGGCTGACACTGACCTGAAGAAGTGGCCAGTGAGTAAATCACTTCTGAGGGCTGCCACGATGCTCTCGGTGATGTGGCATAAATAAATGAGACATTATGTGTCCAAGAAAGAGGCAAAGAACCTGGAAATCTGTGAGTAACAGAGTGGCTACATCCACATGCTTCTTACCTTTCTCACATTTCATTCTTTTCAAGCAAAGACCGAAGGAAACTCCTCCTGTGACCAAATGTAGGCTGAAAATAGGCCTTGAAGAATTCAATTTTTCCCGTTTTTCAACAAAGCATAATACAAGTGGCACATGTGGAACAGGGAAGTCTAAGCACACAGGCAATAGTGTGAGGAAACCCACCCTTGGATTAAATTAATCAACCCCTCATTTCTGTCCTAGTGCTCCATTTGCCTCCTGTCTGGGCATGTGGAGCATAGAGAAAAGCAGGAAAAAAAGGAAAAAAAAAAAAGAAATGGGATCACGAATAGCAAAATCAATACCTTGTCCAATTTGTAAACATCAAAGAAATCTCCTAAGAAGTCCTCTTAAAGAGGACAAGATAATAGACTCTCTTTTAGTGTCCATTATCACAATCCATTTGCATCAGGAGCACGGGAGCTCTCCAGGCAACCAAAGCTGTTGCTCTTGATCTTTACTTCCCAGTTTTTATGAAGTGGTGGTGGAAATAGAGATGAGGCAGAGATGGTGCTGGCTGGAATTCTGCACTGGAGCAGGAGGAGAGAGGGAAATTCTTTGCATGTTTAACTCTGCTAACTTCACCAAGGATGATGTTGGGCTATTGTCTTGGTACAAGATGTTTTTATATTTTTATGAATGGCCTATTTATGCAGCTTCTATGGAAGATCTTCATCTGGTGGAAAACAATGGGGAGTGATGAGGATCTGCTTTGCAGGGCTACAGATCTGACATTCGAGGGCCCCAGTGAGCCCAGTGGAGATAAAGTCCATTGTGTTCAGATTTGAATAGAAGGAATGTTCAAACTTGAAGGAACACCACCATTGTTTGATACCCTGAAGAAGCTTTCCCAGGTTCTGGGTGAGAGGAAGACAGGTAGCTCCAGTTTCTTCTTCCTGGGAGAAATGACCCTCTTCCTGGGACCAAGCAGTTTGAGGCAAACATCCTCCTCAAACACCTTCATGCAGGGCTGTGCCTGAGCTTGGATCACTGCTCATAGTGAGACTGGCTTTACTGCAGCAGGACCTTTATTCCCACCTTTTCCACCTCTCTGCTGACAAATTTCTAAATAGTGCAATGGCAATTTGCTTCTGAGTGGAAACATTAACAGCATGAATATGTTTATACACTCACCAGGAGATCTGGCATGGAATAAACTATGCATAGTATTCTTACATAATTACTCTCAAACAAATTTCACACTTGGAAAGCTGTCATTTTTTTTTCTCCTATTATTTCAAGTTTTCTCAGTGTCACTTTTTTATTTTTTTTGCCATCTTTGTGACTTCTTGGGTGGCAAACACTGGCTATTTATGTTGGATTTGTGACATTGGTCAGGTTCCTAGAATACAATTGCCAACACCTTCTTTGATCTCCTGCACAACACAGGCTAAAGGAACCAAGTCAATAATTCTGTCTTCAGCTCATAAAGTACACTTGAAGTATAGCCTATCTCTCAGGGAGTTATTGTCTTGATGCATTGGAACACAGACCTCAAAAAATGGAGACTCCACCACATTTTCCTTTCTCATAGACTTCAAATAAAAAACTGGTGGGCCACCATCCCCTAGGCTTAATTTTCTCTACATACAGCACTGACATAGACAACAAGTGGGAAAATAACTTCAATATGCTACAAAAAGAATTGCTTTTAAATTAAGATATCCCTGTCTGACGTAGCATGATAAACTCACCCTTTTACACTTAACCAGCCTCTCTGCCTGAGCCCAGCAGCCAGAACTGTGTCCTCACATCACCTTTGTGACTTGAAGACATCTCTGGTTCCCCCTGGGCTGGGCTGGGAGACCTCACAGCGGGAGGAGCTGTGGTGGCCGGGTCCCTTCCTCTGTGGTGACAGCGTGTGACAGCACAGCTCTGCGCCGGGACACGGGGCAGCGGAGAGAATGGAAATAAGGCAATTAAACCTTGGGGGAAAGCAACATTTTCCATCGCTGGGAAGTGCCATTTGTGACCAGCTTCCCCTCCTGACTGCAGGGTTTTGGCACTCCCTGTCCTCAGGCAGGAGCTGCAGCCTCTCCTCGAGCTCCACAGCCCTCACAGGAGGGCGAAACAGGGGTAACAACTAACCAGGGTGAGAACATGAACTGGGACCAGGCCTCTCCTCTAAATAATTGTGCTGGGCTCCATCCACCACAGAATCCTGGAATGGTTTGAGTTGGAACTGGCCTCAAAGGTCACCCGGTTCCACCCAGCCGTGAGAAACCTGGGACAGTGGAGGTTTGGGGTAGAGCGGAGAATCCCAGAATGGTTTGGGTTGGAAGGGACCTTAAAGGTCACCCAGTGCCACCCCTGCCATGGCAGGGACACCTCCACTGTCCCTGGGTGCTTCAAGCCCTGTCCAACCTGGCCTTGGGCACTACCAGGGATCCAGGGGCAGCCCCAGCTGTGCCAGGGCCTCCTCGCCCTCACAGGGAACTCCTTTGGGAATTCCTTCCCAAAATCCCACCTAACCCTGCCCTCTGGCAGTTTGAATCCATTTCCCCTTGTGCTGTCACTCCAGGCCCTTGTCCAAAGTCTCTTCATCTTTGTTGTCAGCTCCTTCAGCTACAGGAAGGCCTCAGTTAGGTCACCCTGAAGCTTCTCCCTTCCAGGCTGAACAACCCCAATTCCCCCAGCCTTTCCTCGTGGCAGAGCTGCTCCATCCCTCTGATCAACCTGGTGGTTTCCAAACTCTGGACTCACTCCAGCCCGTCCCTGTCCTTCCTGTGCTGGGCAGCCCAGAGCTGGAGGCACAACTCCAGCTGGGGTAGCAGGGTAAGAGGGTCAGGAATGAGCCCCCCTGCACAGTTTGCTGGGAAAAGCATGAAGCCTCCCTAAGATTATCTATTCATGAGTGCTGAGAGCAAAACCAGGCAAAACTGTAATTCCTGGGGTATAAAACATCACCACATCTCCATGTGATGCAGCAGGAATCCTCTTGTTTCTGAGAACCAGCCGATTCAAATTCTGCTGTGAATCTGTTACTAACAGATTCACATCTCTTTAACAGCTCAGAGTACAGCATTGCTTTCTGACTCTTTTATTTTTAATAACCATAGATGTTTAGCTGTCTGTTAAGCTTAATGATAATAATTAGACTGGATCTAGGGGGACAAAGTAGACATAGTGTTGGTTTAGCACTGTTCTATTCCCTGGGGATGCTGTTCGGGTGGCTGAGAGACTGGAAGAAATCATCTTTAACAATGAAAAAAGACTTGGTGAGTCATTCCAGCTATGAAAGGGATTAAAATATTTTTAAACAGAAGAGCAGTTATTAATAAAGTGCAGGAAATGATAGGGAGTTAGTGCACTTTGAGCAAAAAGACAAACACGACTCCCTCCCACATAGTACCCACTTTGATGGAACTCTCCCTCCCTCTTAAATCTTATTTTTATTCTCTCTCAACTTTCTTTCAGAATTGTTTACTGAAGTGGCCATGATGTTATCCTTTCTCTGGGCGGATACTCCTCTGCAGTAAATGGTTTCTACTTCTCAGTCTCTGACACAGGGAAAAATAACTTCATTATTTGTTCAAAATGACAAAACATCAGTAGCCAGTGCAAGTGTCTCAGACCTCCTGAATCCTCCTGAGGCTCCTTTCTTCACAGATTTCTTACTAATGCAGGAAGTTTCACCTGTGCCATGCATCCACACAAAGAAATGTGCCAGTAATTTTGGTCCTACTACATAGGAATGGCTGCAGAATGTGGCCCCAGTGTTTTTCTGACTGCAAAATTATAACGGAGGAAAAAAAAAAACAAGTGATAATTATCTTTTCAATGTCCTCCACCAGCCAAAACATATTGTCACACCCATGGAGCCCATGGTTTTCAGAGATGTCACCTGGCACCTAGGACACAACATTTTCTCTATTCTCTATTTTAACCTTTGACTTCTTTTTCAAAGATAAATTGAATACATTTGATAATTGCACAAGTCCTTTCGCGTGCTGACATTTTCCTTCCCTGCAAATATCATAACGCACCTTATTTTTCTCTTGATAAGTTTATGAATTTACTGTAACTTCTTGAAGCGTTTTGGCTGCTTCCCAAGGAAATTCAAAACAATCCACTCAACTTCAGCTGAAGTGCAAAGTCCTGTTAGTTTGAGTGGTTTTTGACAGGAAAGTGTTTTCCCCAGAACATTTGTATCAGCTCCCTTCTTAAATCAAACTGTTCAGCCTGTGCCCCACCTCATCCAGAAGGTTTTGCCCAGCTCTGGTTGCTGGCTGCAGGAATAACTTTGTTCTGATTTACTCTGCTCCCTTCCTTTCATCGCCAGTAATTGGATCCCACCGCTGGAAACCAGCCCAAACCCCAAGTTTAATTTTAGTCTGTGATGCTTTACTTTTGTGATAGCCACTTTGCAAAGCACAATTCCCCTCAGCTACCAGCTCATATTTATTGTTATAAATCCTGTGAAGCACGGGAACACAAGGGAAAAATGTCCTTCTTCATCTTGAAAACATAATACTCAGTGGCTGGAATGTGCCAAAATAGAGAAAACCAATTATTTTCTGATGTATTTGATCTACATCTAGTGCTGTAGAGGGAAGACACGATCCAGAAAGTCATGAGCCACAAAATGGATGTTTCAGAGGAAATAAAGAAGAACAAATTCTTATTTTTCCCTTTTTTAAAAAATTCTTTTTAAACGGATGCTTCTATTGTCATAACACCTCAAGCCCTTTATAAGAAAACCACAAGTTAAGGCTCATTCCCTCTCATTCTCTCTGAGTTGAAAGATGAGGCTCTGGGGCATTGAGTTTAATATCCCTATTTAATATCCCTTTAGTCTATCCTTGCTTCCCTGTTTTAACATTTGTGACCCGGGCTCATATTTCCTTTCAAGATGTCTTCTGAACAGTGAGATGAATCTTTGTTTAATTTTGGCTTTCTTCCCCACTGCTGAGATTGTTTTATTTCTTGATCAGCTGTTATAGCAATGATTTTCTGCAATGTTTCTCTTTTTTTTTTTCTTTTGGAAACTGTACATCTGCTCTTGGCATCTGTTCCATATCCTTTATGTACACTGAAGGAGGGAATTTATTTAATTTTTTTTTCTTGCCGAGGCTGAGTCTATTGTCTAGAAATTATTTTCTTTGCCTTGAAAAGCCCACAGTCTCCTTCATCAACACTTGCACATTGGAAACACTTCCTATTGCTCATCATCTGGTGGAATTGCATTTTATTCCATGTCATTACTTCCCATGTTTTTTCTTTAGAGTCTTCAGTTGCTTTCAGTAACCATTCCAGCCCTTCCCCCTTCCCTACTTCTTTATTTTTCCTTGTTACTTCTCGCACACCCATATTTTCTCTTTTTTTAACGCTACCAGTGTATATTTAATGACTTCCATTCTCTCTGAATGTACTAAAAGCTGCCTTCAAAGCTGTGGCTTTTCTACCTTGTGTCATTTTGACCTCTTTATTCCACAGAATTTCATTGCATTTCCTCTGTTTGAATGCAAACATCTCCTTTTTATCATTTATCCTCCCTCACAGTGTGAAGCAAACCACTTATGCTGAAGAGTTTTAGTCTCATTGAAATATTTTGCTTTTGGTAGGTTCAGCTCAAGTGGAGGATCCCTCTCTGGGTAGTTTTTGCATTGGATTTAGCACTAAAAAAACCCTTGTGCACCTCAGCAAAGTGCTTGACTAATGCATTTATTGCTCCAACTTGTTTGTGTCTGTGGAGTTATCATCTTTCATCTTGAAGTATTATTACACACTGCTGGCCAGTAAAGTGAAAATGGACAAACACAGCTTGGTTTATAACAGATCTTTAAACAGATCTTTTAATGCTTCACTGAAAAATTACCAACAGAGGCTTTGCTCTCTGGAGAGTGCCAAGAACTCACAAAGCTCAACAATTACAAGGCAGGGGCACAGGGAATGTGATCCCAGCTCAGACCAAGCGTTTCCAAACTCCAGGGGCTGTTGGATGTGCAAATTCCCCACGCTCAACCAGTGACCCTGCAAAGCTCAGAGTGAGGAAGGGGCTCAGAGCTCCTGGTGAGCAATCCCACCACCCCCAGACTCAAATATCAGGGCTTGTACCTCTTCTTCTGGGACTTCTGCAGAGAAGGGAGTGTCTGCCTCCTCCAGCACCCTCTCAAAACAAAACTCAAGTGGGGGAAAGTTTGTTTTCTCTCCTATGTGTAAGCAAGAGAAGCCCTGGAGCAGGAGATTTGTACAATCTAAATGTGATACACTCATCATTGTTAAATACGTGAGGAATTCAAAACCAGCCCAAAAAAGACACCAAAGATGTAAAACCAAAAAATAAATTAGAAATTCAGGAAAAGAAGCCAAGTCCAAAATGTATTTTAAAATCCTTACTAGCTAACTAAAAGCAGGACTCTCTCTTTTTTTTTTAAATTTTCACACTAAGAATTCTGTTGCCATTAGGAAATATTTTCTCCTTAGATCACTCTGGAACTTGAGACCCCAGCCTACTATTGAAATTAACTTTGTAAGTTATATTTTAGATGATTATTTAAAACCAAAAATCAGTAGGATGTAACCATCTGCAAATACTTGCAGAGCCCAGTGGATCAAAGTTTTCTTGATTTGTGCCATAAGAGATTCACTTATTGTTCATGTTTTGGTAGATCATATAGTCTCCCTTTGGAATAGATTTAAAAATTGGAATGGCATCAGAGAACTCATGTTACAGAGAAAACTTTGCAAAATTGTCTAACGTTATTTCCCCTGAATTCCACATTTCCCATTATCCTTGGGGATAATGGAACAGATCCATCACAGTGATGCTAAAAAGGTTTATTGCAGTGAATGGAAAGAGCTGGAACTCCTCATCCCACTGGCGTTTATAGCTGGTGGTGGAAAAGAAACACCTCCTTTGGGGGAAAGGCTGGAGGAGAACTGTGCTGGGAAATCAGCCACGTGCAGACAAAGGGATTTCCATTGATATTTTAATGCAGAAAAACAGCGAGAACAGCATCTGAACGTTCATTTGGACAACACAAACAATCAAAGGAAACCAAAGCAGAAAAGCAAAGGCAGTTTGCTGGCAGATGGAAAAGGATTGGGAAGCTGATGCCTTTGGGGAGGGCTGCCCTGTGCTGGAGTACAGCACATCTGGTTGGACCCCTGTCCTAAAAGGAACAATGTAATAATTGTGAACTGAGCTGGCTTTAGATTCTCTCTCCGAAAAAATCTTGAAATAAAAGTTATAGTCTAGATGAGATTAAACCTGCACCAATTCTGTGGAGTAAGGAAATCCATGTCAAAACCAACTGCAGCCAAGTCTGACAACACGAGGTTGTATTTTATGAGCAGGAAAAAAAAAATCCCCATTCATATCTTCCAGAAATTAGTGGGAAAAGGATTTTCTGTTATAGAAAAACCCGCTGCAATGGCCACAACTCAGATCAGATCCCTCACAGATTTGGACATTATAGTTCACCTCATTTTTAGCTTTTTATTTGTTGCAAATATAAATGTTCCATGCATCTGTCATTTTAAACAATTCACACTAGAATACAAATTACTGAAACAGTACACTACACTATAATTTTGGATATATTATATAATATCTCCAATACAGTAGAGTTTTCTCAATTATACTAATAAAAAGTTGGTTTTCAGAACCTGGCTATGGAAATGAAACTTGCTGTTTACAATAAGTGTGATGTCGTGAACTTGTTGAGGCAGCTGCAAATGAAAATTAATGATTAATCTCAGCACATGATACAGAAGGCAAGAAGAAATTGTGCATGGGCATTATTGGTGGCCCACCCAAAGTTACTCACTGCCATGTGTCACAACTCCAGGGAGGAGGAATAAGGAGCTTAAAGATGCCACTGGTGGTGCATAAGTGACAGTCCCCCCTCACCAAGTGACACCTGTGGGCACCAAAAGCCACCTGTGATGGGGAGAGATGCTGCAGGAAATCATCCAGGCAGCCCAAAGGCCTCAGTGATGGCATCATTCTCATCTTCTTAAAGCTTCATCAGTGCTGTAATTAAATTAGCTGAGCTATTACCATACCTGGGCCAGGTTGCTCCTTGTAAGTCAGCCCCTGGTTCAGTGCAAACATAACCAGCAGAAAAACACTAAATACACACAGAGCTGCCCTCTGAATAACTTTCCTAAAGCTTTCATCAAACAATAGATGAATTTTCTCAAACGAGCAGCATCACAAAACATTCTTTTTCTAAAACAATGTATGCCATATAGAAATGCATGGCCAGCTGCTTTATAATTTAAAAGTTCCCAGATTTCTCTGGTGCTGCAATGGAAGGAGAAGGGGAGATGTACACAAAACCTTCTCTTCTGACCATGCCTGCATTGAAGATGAGGCTGTGGACCACGCTGAAAAACTTTTATTTATTTATTTATTCCAGTCTGCAGCATTCTTCAGCCACCAGGAAGATGAAGAAAGCTCTGCTGATATTAAACTTTATCCCTTTGAGTTGTTAATTAACATATGTAAACACTTGCCTGCAGAGAATGGGATAATGTGGTGAAGAAATTTGTAAAATGACTCACAAGAGCCATAAGGACAGAGCCATGAGAGTTGTGGGAAGCTTCCAGGAGCATCTCTAACCTCCTTTGATTACGTGTTTCTTGAGCAGGTGCTTTCTGTGATTCTGATTTCTAAAGAGCTCATGTATTTTTTCATCTCGGTTACTGAAGTTCTGAGTATAAACAACACTGAAATCATCAGCTATTTATTTTGCATTTGGGGACTGTCAAGAGGAGTAAAATGATCTGCATACACAGTTCAAATCAGCATTATTTGGCATTTTGATGCACTCAGGGCACTTAGCCATGAAAAATCTTGTAGTGTTGAATAGACAATTTTACAGCTGGGAGACTTTTTAAACTTCTGTTTATGATTGAAGCTACAAGCCACAACCTATCCCAGCAAAAGGCTGGACTAAAGCCAGAGTTTTGAAGTTTTCTGAAGTGGGCCATAGCATAAAAAAAGGTGGCACATTTTTATTATAGCCTTAGTCTTCATGAGGCAAAAAGAAACGAGTGCCAACAGTCCCTACACTACATTTAAAACACCTTTTGAAGCTTTTCAATTAAGGGCCTTATACTTGTTACAGACTGCCCTGGTAGCAACTATTTCCTGAGACAGCCTAATGCTTGTCATTGTTTAAAGTTGTTTTAAACTGTAGGAATTATACAGAGACTTGGTGGAAAAAAAACTACCACCTGTAATTAGTGGCTGCCTACAATGAGCAGCTTCAAATCCTGACATTTTTAAACCTTGCTATATGAAAGGCACCCACTTCAGTTAGGGTTTGTAATTCAGCTGCATTCCTGGGCTTCTCCAGGTTTTTAAGGGTAAGGGCTTTCATCAGCAGAGAGCCCCTGGCTGATGGGACAGAGGGGCACTCGTGAAATCACTGGGCAGACAACAGCTGAGGGATGTGAAATTCCTGGATGAGAAAAGCCAGGTTTTTTTGTGGAAGTGGAGCTGACAGAAGTTATCTCTCTCTGCCAGCCAGAAGCAGGCACCAGCTGGCTCTTGCTGCACCTGGGATGGTGCCAGCAGCAGCTCTGGGCAGCCTGTGGGCATCCCTCACCCACCCCAGCACTGCTGGGACAGGGGGTGGCAGGGAACAGGAGGAACTGATGGGTCATGGATGGGCTGTGCAGGGAAAGGAGCTGGAGAGCTGTGAGCTCACCCTCTGCAGGGAGACTGTGGAGAAGGAGCTTTAAATACAATGAGAGAGGTGGTAGAGCATCCCAAAAACTGAGTCCTCAGGCAAGATGGCAATTTGAGCATTCCTCTCCTTGCTGTGGGGTTACATAACCAGCAGGCATTTTCCCTGCTCACTGCAGGGGGGTTGGAATGATGATTTTGGGGGGTGTCTTCCCACCCAGACTGTTCCTTGAGCCTGGGTCAGCCCTGTGCAGCACCAGGAACAGCCTCACAAATCAGTTGGTGCTCTCACCTGATCTTCAGGGATATGCTCCTTCTAGTGATTAACTATTCTTTTTATTAGATTTTACTTGATACTTAACTTGGCTCTTCTGTTGTATCCTTTATGTTTACTGCATCCTTTCTGTTTATTGCTCTTTCTCCTCTAGGCATCAGCATTTATTCCCTTCCTCTTTACAACTGCTTTTACCTATTTGTCCCAACCATCTTTTCTTGGCTGAACAGACCACAGACTCTTCAAATGCTCCCACCTTTTTTAGCTGTGTGATCATTCCCACTTCATTCCCCTGCAGGGCAAGGCCAGGTGGGGCCATCCTCACCACCCAAAAGAGAGGAGCCCAAAGCTTTTCCAGACTCACAGAAAGAGAGAAGGACTCTGACGTGAACAGCCAGATAAAAGCTCAGCTCACTTTGATTCACTGTGCCCAAGGATCCTGTCCCACAGGAGTGTAAAATAATGGAGATCCCCTCTCTTGAAAGGTTTGACTCACCCTCCCCAGCACCTGGCACTGCTGCCCAGACTCTGTCTTCTCCACCTTTCATGACAACAATCATTTATCAACTTTCTCAAGCAAAACAGCTTAAACTGGGCTGCTGCTGCTGCTCATCCTAATGAGCCAAAGCCTCTTCATATCTTTAAAAGGATTTTGGCTGTGGGAAGGTCAGAGGTAAACAATCCACCGTGTCAGGGTAGATTAAATTTCATTTTAAAGTATGACACCTTTTTCTTTTATTAATGCTGCCAGGCACTGAGGAGTTTCATTAACTGCCTGCAGCAAAGCCAACATGACTTTTTTTTTTTTGTACAACAGAACAGCCAGTAACATGCAACAAATATTTGTGTTATAAAGGGAGGTTACCTTGAATTCTACAATAAATTTCAGGGGTTTTTTGTTGTCTACTTGCTCCCTCTGATTTTCTCTAGAGGTAGCCTACCTTAGTTGATGCAACCTTCAAAAATGTTGATGCCTTTTTCCTCTTGGGGTGGCTGTTGGTGTCCATTATCATCTCAGGGGACTGAAGCAGCTCCACCAGACTCCAGAAGAAAATTAATTTCTTATTCTGTTCCTTAGTTATTCTTTAGGCCATCACAGTCCATTGATTTGCACCTTGTGCTTCCTTTCATTTGCAAAACCTTTTCTTGAGTGGATTTATCTGTGGCTTTTCTAAGACCCCCAATAAGCACCACCTGGTCCCATCTTGAATCTGGCCAGGGTTAAGGGAGTGTGACAAGCATTTCCTGGAGTTATGTATTATAACACTTAATTAAAATGTACTTCCATGTTCCTTCACTTGCTCTGAACAATAACTCACCTTTTTCAACAACCTGACCTCTGAAGATGAACAGCTTCCTTTAAGCATTGCCTCTGAATAAAGGAATTCTTGTGAAAACAGCAGAAGCACCCATTATGTAATTAAAACTTCCCTGTTTACATGGAAAATCACTGAGACTAAGGCTGCGGGAAGATGAAGACTTTAAAGGGGAGAACCTTGACTTTCAAGTTCCTCTGAAGAACATGAGTCATCTTTGGGAATGGGATTAAAGTAAATTTCTGCTTCAGCAGCAGGCTTTGCTTTGGGACACTCCTTTTCCCTGCTTTTCTGGCTGCTTGATGTCTGTGCTCAGAGTCAAGCTAGGAAGGGGAGAAAATTAATGCCATCATGGTGTTCCTGGAGCAGCCTCTCTGCCAAAATTGGGAATGTGAGATCACCTCCAACAAGATTCTCTTGGCTTCTCCAGATCTCCAGACAACTTGTTTGAAGGACAGAGTTTTACACCTTGGCTAGAAGAGCTTTACAGAATAGGTTTATATGCATGGATTGTTATAGTGACAATGTTAGTGATAGTACCTTGTGCACTTCACTGTGCACAGCAAACGATGAACAAAGCCATCAAAGAAGTTTTTCCATTCAAGTGAGAGGGGGAAATGTGGGAAATGGATTTGTAGAGAATTTTCAAAGCCTGACAGAAGGCTCATATAGTGTGCATCTGTATACAACTTTGAGACAAGAAATGCTGACTTAGAAATGCCACAGAATAGGACAGACATTGTTGAGAGAGAAATGGAGCTAAAAACAAATTTCAAAGGATGGCCTTACAAATAAGACTGGATACTTTGGAGAAATAGAACTATGAAAGATGCACTGTAGTAGGACCCAAGAGGGGTAATTTTATTGGCTTTAAGGCATTTACAGCATGGTGTGGCCAAAGCTGATAGGCCAAGAAACACTTATAATGTATTGTAATTAAGAAATAATTAGCTTCTGATTGTGATGGTGTGAATTATAACATCTGTATTGTCTCACCCTTCACATGAGACTGAAAATGGAATAAAAGTGTTTAAAACACCTCTCAGTTACCCCTTCTCTAGGTCAGAAAAAGGCTTAATCCACTGTGTACTGAGCTGGTGTCACCAAAGTCCTGTGGCGGTGATCCCAAAACCAGTCATGGTTTGGGATAGGATGTTCTCATTCTGAACTTACTGGTGTGGAGAGAGAAAAAGAAAGTTCATGAAGAGTCTTGACAGAGGAGACTCTGCTGGAAGTTTTACTCTGTGCTGTTTTTCTGGTGTTGCATTTTATTACCACTTGTTTTCGAGGTGGTGTTTGAATTATCTATTCTTTTAAAGGTTATAGGCAATAAAAAAGGTAGTGCCAGCAGTTCACTGCCTAGAAGATACTCTCAACAACACAGTTAAAATAGAAAGGAAATATGAGTTACTTTATTGATCCCTTAGGAGGAAGCAAAGCCAAACAGCAAAAAAAAAAAATATTCTGCAGGCTTTGACCTTTATAATATAAGTAGCTATAGAGTAGGGACTTGATCGTTCATCTGTAGATGAACTTCTACAATTCATACCTCTTTTAAGGCATTAAAAATAACATTTTTAAAAGCAGGCTGACCTTTGCTGTTTGACAGTGTGTTTAGAGTTTCCATCATCCCTGAAGGTGGAGGAGGCAACTCTTATTTTACGGTTTGTTGAGGTGGCACTCTCTCCCAAGAAATCTCTGAAAGACCAGGGAGAAATTCCTTGGTAAACGAGGAAGTTTTTCCAGAGAAAATGGAGGAGTAGGAGGGAAAAGGGATGGGAAAAGAAGTTGTAGACAAAGTCTGTGAGGGATCACAGTTATCCCACTGCCCCTTGGAGAACACTCAGGGCCAGGATCCTTCCTGAAAGAACTTCTGCTCATCACGTAAGTGACACAAAATAAAAGCAACATTTCTAAGAAGTGCTTAGAACTGAGTCCATCCAGGAATTCCCATACCTCTGTGTGAACAGCTCAGTCACAGTGAGGGGACCCACTTGACACAGGGCAGTAAAACATCCTGGACAAGGCGTGTGGGGAGGACTTGCACAGCCTGCAGCAAATCCACATTGCCAGATGTGGTAGCCCACACTGGAGTGGGGGATTTGTGGGGATTTGGAAGACATCAGCTGAGAAAATGAGACAAGAATCTGAGAAAAGCAGTTCCAGGAGCTGTGTGGACACAGAATGATCCTTTAGGAATATGGTGAATATAAGAAACCTGAACCTAAAAGGTTTTAATGAGCATCACTTGGAAAACAACATATTAAAACCCAGAGTTACTGAAGTCTGGTTTAATGTGAAATAGGGACACTTGGTGGAGAAATATCAACACTTACCCAAGAACAGCTTCCAGCAGAATGTGTCCTTCAGGACACACCTGAGCTCTGAGGAACTGTTGCAGGTGTATTCCCCAAAGAGGTGACACTGCTTTTGGAAAGGCTAAATTCCAAGATCAATTAGATGCTGACAAACGTGGAAGACCAAGGAGGTGTAGCAAAACCTCTGTGTGGAGATGCTGTTGTGGAATGTTACTGGAGTCCACAGATGTGATTTGAAAGCTATTAAAGGAATAAATTCCTTGGCAATATTGTGTCATCCCACTGACACCTTGCTGGTGATTATGGGAATTACCTGCTTCCAGGTAATTCTACTTTATGTTGTAAATAATGTTTAGTATTATTTTTTTAAGCCAACCAGGGTGACCAGTTGACAAACAATAAATTTTTAGTTTCAGATTTTAACTGTACAACTAGCTATTAAGAAATAGCAAAGGATTTACCTGTTCTTTCAGAGACTGGTAGCAAGTGACCTTTGTTTTCCATGATCAAAAACTGTATTCTTGGATTAGGGTTAGAATTGCTGGTGAAAACAAAACCGAGAAAAGAAGTAGGGTAAGGAATTGGTAAAATCTACTTTTTTTTGGAACAGAAAAAGTTTGAGGGCAAATCCCAAGAAGGGTTGTGGTGATGTGAGCAGGAAAAATGGGTTATTATTTTCTTGTAGGCTTCATCCCTGGGTGAAGGGATGCTTGGTGTGTTATTCACAGAGAAAATGCCAGCTGCAGATGAGTTATGTTCCACTCAGCCCCGAAACTGTGCTCGAAAATGAATCAATTCTGAGCTACAAAGTGTAAGAAAAGCACATCATATTTATGTGGTGTCAAGTTTATGCCCTTGAAGGTGCAGCTCCCAGGGCTGGGGGCTGAGGGGTTCCACAGATTTCAGGGAAGATCAATGGATGCAGCCCAGCTGAGCCACAGAAAATGCTTGTTCCCTGATGAAGTAAGTGCCATTTATCTTTCCAAAGTTACAATCAAATCTAGAGGAAACAGCCAAGGGAAAACAGGCAGGCTTAATTTTTTTTTTTTCTCTTTTGACCCATTTTATGTTTTGTTAATAAAATACTTTTCATGGGTGTTAGGGACTCTATTTTTCTGTGCAAAATATGATTTAATACTTTTTGATGAGCCCATATTGCACATGGGTGCTATAAATTTGAACTCCTCCTTTCAGCACACTTGACCACCATCCTGATTATACAGAATGGCAGATTTTAGAATAACATTGGAAAATGCCTTCAGGGATAATTTTGGATTTTTTTTCTCAAAATAACTTAACAACACAACCTCTGTGTCTGTGTAGAACAAGCTTTCCCATAATTTTCAAAGGTTAGGTAGGTTTCTGGGGCTGGTTTTCAATGGAAATCAAAATAAATAAATATTCTACTCTAAGTGCAAGATATTTGCAAGTTGGTGCATGCCTGGGGAACTTAGATTTTATTTTTAAGGTGTCACTGACACCTGAGGTCTGGTGCCCACAAAGATGACTGTGGGTTCTGCCATCCTCAATTCCTGTCCCACCCACCTGTGGCTGCCTTACTTTCTATGATGAAATTCTGCTTTATGTCTAATTTTCTATTGCTGAGCTTTATCACTATTGACAGATAAGCGTGAGCCTGAAATCCAGGTGGAATTCAGGAGCTGGTGTGCTCCCACTTGTTCCTCCTGAAATATTTATCCAGACTCCTGGGCTTGTCTCATCCCTGAGGTTTATTAGTTTTGGAACCTTCTGTGGGAGGTGGGGAATGAGGGATTCATGCCATGTCTCAGGTAGAAAGGGATTTGAAACCCACATCAGCCCTGTGCTAGTTAACAGCTCAAGAAGACAAATCGGCTGACTCTTCCTCCAGAAGCCCAACCACACCCCTGCACCTGATGCCTTGTGAAGGCTGCCCTAGAACAGGGGCTGGGCAGAATTACAGAATAAAACAGGGATTTATTGAAAGGCCTCAATGAATCTATCCTGGGCAGCACCAGAGCCCAGCCAGGGCTGCACCCAAATGCCCCAAAATGGCCCCAAAATGCACGAGCGCTCCCGGGGGCTCTCCTGGGATCAGCTCTGCTCCATTGGCACCTTGGAGTTCATTGTCCCATTCCAGCTCCAGCCCAGGCAGTCCCACCCTGCTGGTTTTTCTCTCTCCAGCCCACGGGGTTTGTGCTGCTGGGCTGAGATTTGGATCATTTGTCCTTGGTGCCCAGCTGGAGCAGGAATTGTTTTGTCTCCCTGCTCTGTGCAGATAGCTCAGCATCCCCTGATGTAAAGCCCAGACCCACACACTAAAGCAGCACAGAATCTGAAAAATAGAAAAGCCAAAACCTGAGGCATCACACCTACAGCTGGGAGCTGGCTCAGAGCCATGGATGCTGGGGCAGGCACAAGTCCAGCTGTTTGAAGGGAGTTCAATCCCTGCTCCCCAGCCTGCTGTTCAGCCAGCAATGTCAAATCTGTGTCAGCACTCCTGTTTGCATTGTGTTTTTCAGGCATTTAATTATTTCCATCTATTTTAGGAGTTGTCAGTGCACTCTTGCATGTCAGGCCCATGGAGCTGATGTGTAACTGCCTCTTCTTTGGTAAATGTAAACAGATGCATTATCTGATGAAGTGCTTTTTGTGATTTAGAAGCAGCAGCGGGGCTGAGCGCAGCGATCAATCAATATTGATTATCACAGTTTTTCCTGGGCTTGAGAAAAGTGTGCTCTGAGGAGGGACTGCAGGGCTTCAGTGTTGCTGAGGCCTTATCCCTGAGAGAAATCAAAGTGAGGGTAATTAATGCTGCTGGCATCAACATTAATTCTGGGCTGGTGATGATATGGCCATTAAAAGGAGTGTGCAGCCTCTCCCATAATGTATTGCACTAAGAGGGTGAATGTATATTTGGCTGGATTGAGTTTGATGAATTATCTACCTGGGTCCTGCCACTGATATTTTTCTAAAGCCCGTTAAACCCAAAGTGGTGGCAAAGCCCCGGGTTTTGCCTGCAGCTCCTGGGCCACTCAGAACACGTATTCCTGAGCCAATGTGTGTTTTCTCTCCAGCTGTGCAGAAGGAGCAATTGAGGCTCCTAAGTACTGCAGGCAATAAAGAGCTGTGTTAAAAAGAAATACTGTTACCTCAGTCTGCCCAGGGAAAACAGCTCTGGATGGGATTGGGGCTGGAGAGGGTGTGATTTTCTGAAATAGCCCTTGCTTCTGTGTGCCCTCCAAGTCTGTCCCACCCCAGCCTCTCCCTGCCTGGGGCTGGGGGAATTGCTGGGTGCTCTGTGGCCCCTGGCCTGGGATGAACTCGCTTTTTCTGCTCTGTTTTGTGCAGGGTCCAGCCACAGAGGCAGGTACAGATCCCTTGTAAATCATCCTCTGAGCTCTGGTGGCTTTTGTGTATAAAAATCTCGTGGCAGAACGGGTTACCACATCGTGGTGACAGTCTCCCTCTTCTCCATATCTCCCTTTCGAAACAGAAAAAGCTCGTTTGTGCTTTTAAAAATAATAACTTCCATAGATTGCA
This sequence comes from Chloebia gouldiae, assembly GCA_003676055.1. Lineage (NCBI taxonomy): Eukaryota > Metazoa > Chordata > Aves > Passeriformes > Passeridae > Chloebia > Chloebia gouldiae. Next base: position 10,199,660 of record QUSF01000019.1, on the reverse strand, counting down.
GCCTCAACTGCATGCCAGCCTGTGTGGCTGCAGTATCTGAACCCTCTTTTATTCCGGAGACTTAATATAAAACTCTTCTGATTTGTTGTAAATGCCCTGGAAAAATCCTGCTTTGAGTGGGTTTAAGGTGCCCCTATTGCTCTTTAATCCACTAATCCTTGTCCCTGCAGCTTCCTGGGCAGAGCTCCTGGAATGCTGAATAAATGCAAGGAGAACCTGGCACATCCCTCAGCTGGTACCAGCCTGGGGGGAAGGTTCAGCTCTGCCTGTGGCATCAGGAGATCCTAAATTCCAGAGTGTTGCCAGCTGTTTTGGGAACTCCTCTGCCTGGAGGGGCTGCAAACTCCGAAGGTTTTAAACTCCAGGGGTTTCCACTTTTGGGGTACAAACTCTACTCGTGGGTGATGATGGGGACACTTGGGGACAGCTCTGTGGGTCCCTGTGACCTGCTCCAGCTGTGCCCTGCTGGTGCTTTGGATGGGAGGTGTGCAGGAGAAGGCATCCCTGGCACCAGCAGGCTGCAATTAGTTATTTGTAGTACTCCAGCAATCTTGCTTTCATCCATAGCCAATGGTAATATTCCAAAGTGGAAATGCAGAAATAACTTGGAGCTCAAAGCAGCTTTTGTTCACTCACTGATAGAGAAACTTCCTTTTTCTCCTGACACACTGCAGCCACTGAGCAGGAGTTATATTTTAATTTTGCCTACAATAAATCCTCTTTTCTAAGTATCTACATCAGCTGAGCTTGTGGTGTTTTACAGGTATCCTCCCAAAGGCCAAGAGGTTACAAAAAGGAAAGCTGTACACACTTGTCTCAAACTTTTTCCTGTTTAAGATGAAGCCTGTGGAGTTGAGCTCTGTCCACCCACAAATAATGATAGCTCTGCAACAACAAAACTTGTTGCTGTTATGAAAATAATCTCATCAGCTTCACCCTAACCCCCACATGTTCCTAAAGAAGATGTCTGGAGACAAAATACTGACTCACACAACTGCTGAGGCTTTCTGATCTGTGTTTGAATGAATTCCAATGTTCTAAGTTGGAATTTATTTTTATTTTTAGTAATGCTTTATCAAAATGCCTGTCTCCAGCTAGCTAGTGGCTGCTCAATCTGCATTTGAAGCCTCTTATTAGCTTGATACTATCAAATTTATTTAACGATTCTTTGTTTGCATATCAAAGACAAAGACTGCAGGGCTTGCTTGCAGAGCTAGATCTGCTCTTGAATCTTGTGTTAATTCTTTGATCTGGGTGCGTGTAAAACAACAAACCACAACATTTTCATTAAGATACGCAAGTGATAGCATTTCCTGAGAAAATCAGATTTTACTGCCCGATCTGCTGCGGGGGTAGGAGGACACGAGGCCTGTTGGTGTGGTGCATGAAAAGGTCAGAGACACGACAGGGCTGTTTGTGGAAGAGCTCATTCAGCACTTGAGAAATCAGCCGGGGGAGCAGCGAGTGCAGCCCCAGCCTCTCCACGGGGACAGAGGGGACAGGGGCAGTGACCACCCAGGGCAGCGCCCTGCAGGGAGCTGGGGGGGCACAGGTGACAGGCAAGGGAAGCATCTCCATTCCCATGAAATCCCATTAAAATATCACTTAAACCTGCTAAACGGCCCCAAATCCCGTTTGTTGCAGTACAGTGCTTATTAAGGATTGGGGTTTATAAATCCTCTTGGTTTGGTATTGCCAAGGAGGAGCTCTGCACAAGGAGGGGAATGGGAAGAGTAGAAGCAATGCATGGGTGCAATCCAAGTCGTGCCTTGTGATGGTTTATTTGTGGGGGAATTTGGAAGGAATTTGAGATGGGATTTTTGAGTTTTTAGATGATGTGATTTTTTTTTTTAATTTTTTTATATATATAGGAGGGGTGAGTTTTGTTTATATTGTTATAATATAGTTTAGAAGGTTGTAAAATTTTTAGTTATAAGATTTTTTAAAGGAGATATTGATTAATAAAGTATTGTTAAATAGGATATTTATGTTTTTGATTTAATTTTTAAATATTTTGTTTTACGGACTTATAGTGTAAGTTTAATTAATTATGTTTTGATATATAAATTTATACTACTGTATTTTAATTTTTATTTTTGTAGTTACTTTAATTTTTAAAAATATTTTAAACTTTAAAACTTTAATTTTTTTTAAATTTAGTTTAGCATGTTTTTGTTTTAAACTATATATTTATATTTTTGCTTTTAGCACCTAAGTTTGGAAGCCTTTTCTAAGGTTTCAGGTTAAATCTTGTGTTTAATTCTAAGCTTTGGCTTACAGGCTTAAAATTCTGTGAGTTTGTTGCATTTCAGATTCCAACAGTGCCTCATAGCACAGAGCTTGTAGACAAAACTGTTCTCCTCTCCCTAAGAGAGGACTTGAGCAGATATTGGATTTTCCCCAACCATTAGCCTAACCATGCACAGCCATCCATAACCCTGCTCTGAGGGAGAAGTCTGGAAATGATTTCAGCATCTGAAGAGCTGCTGTAATTCCTTCTGCAATATTTGTACCGCTGGCAGAAGCCACAAATCCTTGACCTGTGCTGTTGTGCTGGTCCAGAGCCTCGTGGTACCCAAACTGGTGATTGACAGAATTCACAGAATGAATTCACAGAATGAGCAGGTTGGAAGAGACCTCCAAGATCACCAAGTCAACCCAGCCCCAACACCTCAACTCAGCCCTGGCACCCAGTGCCACATCCAGGCTTTGTTAAACACACCCAGGGATGGGGACTGCACCACCTCCCTGGTCAGACCATTCCAGAAGTTTATCACTTAGTAAAAAACTTTTTTTTAATATCCAACCTGTATTTCCCTTGAGGTTGTGTCCTCTGCTTCTGTCAGTTCCTGGAGAAAGAGCCCAGCCCCAGCTGAGCACAGGCACCTTTCAGGAGTGATAAGGTCACCCCTGAGTCTCCTTTTCTCCAGGCTAAAATTGATGGTGCCGAGGTGACCAGCAACACAGCACAGAGGAAGGAAACTTCAATTGCTGCCATCCTGAGCCTCCCGGGGAGAGCAGCGGGGCAGGACTGGCCAGGAGGAGCTTTTCAGAAGGATTTCTTTGAAGTTTTCAGTGAATGGCTGCAGACAAAGGGCAGGATGTACCAGTCAGCTGCGGGCTGCAGGGTGGGATGGCAGACTGGGAGGAAGCCGATGTCTGGCGGCGAAGACTGAAGGGTTTCTTAGTGACGGCTGAAAATCCCGTGTAAATGTGATTACTTTTTATTTTGCTGCAGTAATGGCTGTGGATGGAGCCTGGAGGAGCAATAAACCCCCTGTCACTTGGGAGCCAGGCAGGGATGGGGATGCTGTGTGGTGCATTTGCCTAATGGCAGCAGATGGGGTTGTGGAATTCCCTTCACTTCCCTCAGCCTTTGGGGCTGTTTCTGGTGCCTGTGGGGATGATGGATCCTCCACAGGAACAGGGCACAGGCTGCATTCACAGCCCAGGCTCCTTGCCCAGACCTTGGCCAGCCATTAAGGAGTTTTCCTCCTTGAAGGCTGGGAAATGCCAGCAGTGGATGTGGATGTTGAAGCCCTGACTTTTGAGAGTCAGATTAATAATTGTTTCTTTTTTCTTTTTTTTTCCCCCCCTTTAGTCTGAAGTTCACAATCAATTCTCTAGCTAGGCCATGCCTCAGCAAAAACTCTCATTCCAAAACCTTCAGAAAGGGATGTTAGATTCAAATTTTGGGATTAATCTGAGATTTCGCTAGATATGCTGCAATTCTCTTCCATTTTTGTCAGACTATTGAGTCCTGCTTTTCCAAAAAGCCTATTTGTGGCATAAAGCTGGTATTTCATGAGCTTAAAGTGCATTTGGCAAGCTTAAGGATTCATTCATTGTTATTTCAGAGCCAGCAGAGGAGAGGAGATGCCTGAGTTTGCCATTTGGGCCTTGCTTAAACTAATCTATGACATGGGATTATGAGCAAGATTTGCCTAAGGCTGAGGGTTTCATTGTAACACTTGCAAATTATATTAAAGTGAGACCTCCAACAATGCTCTTGATGAAATTTAACCTTTCTTAACTAAGGAGCTGTGATGCATTTCATCCCAGAAGTCTCCTGGATGCCAAGGAGCTGATTTCTGCAGCCTGGAGAGGAGATCAAGTCCCTGACACACACCAGCATGGCTCTGGTCACGTAAACTGGGAGTTCTCATCTGTACTGCTCTGCTGATGTGATTTTTCTTGCAAGCATCTCTGGGTACTGAAAATCCAGCCCTTCATTTTCTTTAACACCAGTGAGCTTGGACAGGCATGAAAGCATTCCTGTATTTCACTGAGCAAACTGCAGCAAAGATGTGGCTACAACAGGTGCTTGTGCTCTGCTTTTACTGGTTTACTGTTTTACTGTCAGGATTGTGCAAGGTGCTGGTGAGAAAGGGAAGGAGAAAAGGGAACCAGGGAAAAGCAGGAGAAAGTTATTGCATCTCCATGGTCTTGGGCCAGTTTTACTTTCCATCACTGTTGTAAAATGCTCGTAACAAAATTAAGGAAATTGGATCTTGGCTAATCAAAGCAAAGGGGGCTGTGCAGGCTGAGCGACCTCCCAGGATTGTGTAGGAGGCTAATGTCAGATGGGAGCCAAGTTCAGTATTTTTAGCATTTGTTGGTTTTTTTTTTTCTGCTTTATCATGTTCTGGGATTTTAATTTTTTTTTTGTCTTTTTGTTGTTGTTGTTGTTTGGCTTTGTGTTTTGTTTTTAATCATCCCACGAGGAGAAAGGAGAGGTCTGACAGGTCATTTGAAAGCTCCCTGAGAGCTCTGCAGGAGCAGCTCCAGCAGAGCAGGTGCAGCCTCAGCTGCAGGTTTTGGGGAGAAACCTCCCAGCCCAGCTGGCAGCTGATTGTTCCCTTCCCTCTCTGCTCCTGAGCTCACCTGATCCAGCTGGAGAAGCTGATGTCACCTGGCAATGACAGTCACCCTGTGTCCCTCAGGGCTGGCTGAGCATTGGTGCTGTACAGCAACAGAGAGCTGGGAGCAGCTTCTAAGATAAATTCTTATCCCAGAAATTTGTGTGTCATCCCCCCCCTCATATTTTAAAATATAATTCATTTGGGAACAATTCCATACCCACAGAAAGGAGGCTGGCTCCTAGCTTAAAGCTGAGGTTGCCCCTAATAATTCTTTCTCTGGTGAGATTTGAAGTGTTTTGAGAATATTAAAAACATCAGATTTGTCTTGTTAGAGAATGAATATCTTTTCCTCTTTCCATTTTGTACTGAAATCCCTCTAAAATAATTGAAATGCCTCCCTCCAAGTGTTATTTCAACTTTGCTTCACTTTTGTGTCTCCTTATTTATGGAAGCAGCTTTGCTTCCTCAATAAACAAGAGCTGCATTTTTTCTTGATTTCATCAGGCTGCCAGCATGAGCTGCTCAGGACTCAGCTCTGATTTTCCAGCAGAAGCAGTGATTAAGTCAAAGGGATGAGGTGTAGATCCAATGGTAATGTGGGCACAGGCATCTGGGATGAAATTTGCTATCAAATATTAAAAAAAATTGTTGAAATATGATAAACTATCTGGGATTAAAGTGAAATGGCAGGAAAGATTTTTGACAAATACAGATATTTTTTAGCTCTGTCTCCCCAAATCCAGCTCTGATTTTCAGACAGCAATGCGCCTTCAAGCTCAGGCCAACCTGGAAGCCACTGGAATAACTCCTGGCTTTGTAACAATCACCCCTGGAAGTGATCAAGGCCCAGATGAAGGGGTTTGGAGCAACCTGGGATAATGGAATGGGATGAGATTTAAGGTCCATTCCAAACCAGAGAATTTTAGGATTCCATGCACTACTGTCAGGCCTGAGCCCTGATGCCCAGGTGCAGATGAACTCCAGTCCCTGGAATTTACCTGAGTTTCATCCCCATTTGAAACCTAAATCCAGCAGAGAACACTGGAGGAATGTGGAAATATTTTAGTCCACCAGAATTTAAGAGTTTTTTTTCCTGAATTTCTCTCTGCTCTGGGGAGGCAGCAAAATCCAGGACACTGTGTCACTTTTCAGTCTACCTTGTTGCCCAAGTGGGAATTTTTAGCAGCATAGAGCAGAAATTGCCCTCTAGAAACCAGGGAGCACCTGAGATGTCCAGAATGAGCACTTTGGCCAGGAAAGGATCTGTTGGGTCACTCATAAACACGGGCTGTGATTCTCTTTGAATTACCTCATGAATTTTACAAGGTCGAGAAACACCAAACCTGCAATTTTTATAGTATCTAACAGATTTTTTTCACCCCCCTCTGCCTTTCTAACACTGATATGTCACATCAGCTTGTCTGTTGGCAGCCCTGCCCAGGTACAGAGCCAGATCAGCAGAACTCCATTTACTCCAGTGGAAGGTTGCCAGGTGATGCAGAGAGGCCCTGGCTCTCTCATCTGAGCTCTAGCTATCATGCTTAGCTAAACTCATTGGCAATTTTTGCCTGAAGATTTTGTGAGAATCAGTTTTCTCACACGATTCAGGTATTTCTGTTTCCGGAATGGTCTGGACATACCCCATAGCAGATGTTCTGGTGGCTCCAATTACACTTGGATTCCAAGCCTGGCCTGACCTTGAAAGGGCCAAACAAAAAATGATAAAATCAGCATGGTTTGGGATGGAAGGGAACTTAAACATCATCTCATTCCACCTCTGCCATGGGCAGGTTCCACTAGACCAGGTTGCTCAGAGCTCATCCAGCCTTGCCTTGGACACTTCCCAGGGATGGGGCATCAACCTCTGTGGATGGCATCAGTGGGGCTGCCCATCAGCTTAAACAGCAGCAAAATCTACTCAAATATTTCTGTGCCCTGGATCCCCATCTCCTTCATGTGATATTAACTCCTGAACCCTGCTGCTCTGGTTTATATCCCACTCCCACCATGGAGGGTGGTCCTGAGTGAGCAGAGCTCCCCTGTCCTTTTTTCCCCTCCCATCCATGTAATGCTTTCTTGTGCTTAGTGATATCCCACATGGAAATTGCTAATTACTGTTGCACTATTTAAAATCAGTTTATCCTTTTTTTTTTTTTTTTTTTTTTTGGCTAGCCAAGACAGGCATTTATCCTTGGGGCTGCCTAATTTCCATCATGTGGGTTTATGGGATTGCAGTGTAAGGTTGTGCCTGGCTGGGCTTGCCCAGAATTCTGTGATCACAAATGAAAAACCAGCACTGCTTGATCCTGGATTTTTAATGTGTGTTCCACACAACACACCAGGAGTGTTCCAAGCAAGGGCTCCTTAGAACAGTCATCATTTGGGGTTTGGAGAGTGGTGCTGGCTGTGGGAAGAGCTCCCTTGCCCAGATGTAATGTAAAGCACGTGTACATTCGGGTCTGCTCGTGTTCAACAATGTGTTTGCCAATAATGAAAAACACACATGTCCAGCTCACAGTCATGGTTAACTGCTAAAGCTGCAAGGCCTCATTTGTTCTCTATGCACAATTACCATTTTAGAAGATTTAAAGCTTTGTTTTTCTTCTTCTTCTTCTTCTTCTTCTTCTTCTTCTTCTTCTTCTTCTT
>QUSF01000019.1:10164694-10192142 GCA_003676055.1 Chloebia gouldiae | reverse complement strand
TTCTTCTTCTTCTTCTTCTTCTTCTTCTTCTTCTTCTTCTTCTTCTTCTTCTTTTTTTTTTAACCTGTACTAGCAGAAAGCTCAGCTATTCAAAAAAAATCTGTTATTTTAATGCTCAGGTATCTCACAGTACTTATGGATCAACTTTTCATGGTTTTACTGAGGTTGTTATCACTCCCCTGTATCACATTTGTAGCATGTAAATGGGACAGACTATCTGGTATGACAATATGGTGATAAAATATTTACTTTTAATGTAGCGTATTTACTGTTAGATATCAAAACATTTTATTTAAAAAAAACTTTTACTTTCAGTATAGAGAAACAAGCCAGAAAATTTAAATTATTTATGCCAAATCCATTATCAGCTCAGTGGCAGAATGAGAAACTGATGCTAGTTTTATTATGTTTGCCAACCCTGTGCAATGCTCAGAATATTTCAGTTAATGAAACATAAACCAATAAATAATAAACCATTAGTGAGCCCCAGGCCTGCCCTGGGATTTCAGTGGGAGGAGACTCAGGCTGTAGTTGTGAGTTGCAGCAGCTGCTTCAGAAACATGTGCTGTCCTTGAATACCTGGCTGAAGTTTGGTGCCCTTCCTTGTCACTGAGGCACAATTTATTTAATCCATGAAATGCCATTTACAAATAATCCCTTGAAAAGTTTTGCTCCTAAATTGTTGCATTTTTCTACATTTTTGGTTGATTTGTTTATAACTGTTCTCCAGTTCTTCAGGTAATCTTGTGGGTGATCAAATAAATGATTGCAATCCCCTTTTTCTTTACACCCTGTTATGTTCTGCTGAATCTAATCCAGATCACTCTTCTGCTTTTGTATTTGGGCTTTCTTGGACTGTAGAATCATGGAATGATTTGGGTTAGAAGGGAATTTAAAGATCATCCAGTTCCAACCCTCTGCCATTGCCAGGAACAAGCCCCAGTGTCCAGCCTGGCCTTGGGCACTGGCAGGGATCCAGGGGCAGCCACAGCTGCTCTGGACACCTGTGCCAGGGCCTGCCCACCCTCCTAGGGAACAATTCCATCCCAAAATCCCATCCCACCCTGCCCCCTGGCAGTGGGAGCCATTCCCCCTTGTCCTGTCACTCCAGGCCCTCATCCAAAGTCTCTCTCAGTCTTTCTTGCCAGCTCCTCCAGGTACTGGAAGCCTTTGATTTTATCACTCTCAAGCCAGGGTGACAAATTCTCCTCCAGGCTGAACAATGCCAATTCTCCCAGCCTTTCCTCATGGGAGAGGTTCTCCATCCCTCTGATCAACCCGGTGGGCTCCTCTGACTTGTTCCCTTTCTCTTCCATCCCAGATTTGGGTGGGTGGTGGAGCAGTGCCCACCTGGGTGATCCTTCCCTGGGCACTGGGGATGCCCCGCAGAGCCACTCCGGGGCTGTGCCAGCAGCAAGGGCAGCAAAGCCAGACCTGCTCCCGCTGACATCTGCCAGCATCATCCCTCTACTCCAGCTTTTATGGACCAAGAAATGCTGTGATCAGGCTGCCCTTGCAGATTCAGTCTTTACATCTGCTCAGAAAAGCACTTTATACACTCCAGCAGCAGAGCAAATGCATCCATGGCATGCAGGAGCTGTGCCTGAGAGGAGGTGTGCTCCAAGAAATGTGTCTGTGCCTCAGCTTAAAGGCATGTTTTCCATTCCTGTCCTCCTGAGGTTTCCTTTACATTGTATGCAGCAGCTCTTAGCTCATAATTGCAGGTCAGCAGTTATTTAAGGCAGTCCAGTCTGTTTCTTTTTACCTAAAATAACTTCAAAACGTGCATTTATCCCCTCCAGATGGGTGGGATTGTGTTACAAGTGTAGCTCTGAATAACTCCACTGAAACACACATCAGAGCCCTGCAGAGCCACTGTAATCGAAGAATAAACTCTCTTTAACCTTCCCAGAGCCACCTTCCTTGGAAGCTGCTGGGAAAGGTCAAGCCTGCTCTTTGCCCAGAGCCTCCCTAAAAAACAAGAAAAGATGTTTTGTGGCAGCTCCATGCAACTGCAGTTGTGAAAGGGCAGCAAATTCTAAATCTTGATCACTGTTCTTGCAACAAAACAATTTCCACCCCACCCTGGACTTTATTTTCTTAGTAGAAAATGGATTTGGATTTTATTTTCTTAGTAGAAAACCATTCCCTGGGTAATTCCAACCACATGTGAGATTTTTCCATAACAATTTCTGCAAACACCCCTTGAAACACCCACAGTAATTTTCATTCCCGCTTCTGAATTGGGACTTTACATCTTACATGGGAGGGAAGAAAGCTTGTCCATGCTGCTCTCCTGCTCTTCCTAATTTCCCAGGATCCCCACCACAACCCTGTGGTGTCCTTATCGCCCACAAATCCACAAAAAAAGGTTGATTTATGGGCTTTGATGTCTTCCCACAGAGAATAAAGGATAAGAAAATTAGCTTAGATGGAAGGGAGAAATCCATGAGGGCAGGATCAGTGTGGGACTGGGAGAAAATCTCATGAAGTTGAGGCAGTTCTGTACCTTGGATGAATCTTGCTGAGCTTTATGGAAAATTGCCTTTTATTGTCAGGGATTTCTGGACAAGGGATGGAGTGATGGGGAAAGGGAGAATGGATTCAAACTGCCAGAGGGCAGGGTTGGATGGGGTTTTGGGATGGAATTGTTCAGTGTGAGGGTGGGCAGCCCTGGCACAGGTGCCCAGAGCAGCTGTGGCTGCCCCTGGATCCCTGGAAGTGCCCAAGAACAGGCTGGACAGGGCTTGGAGCACCTGGAACAGTGGGAGGTGTCCCTGGCAGGGGTGGATGAAGATCTTTGAGTCCCTTCCAACTCAACCCACCCTGTGATTCTGTGATTCAGGCTTCCCAAGCAGGGATTTTCCAGCAGTGCTGCTCTCCTGGCTCACCAGCAAATCCCAAAGGCAGATGTGGGAGCTGCCTTTCCCCTTTAGGATTTCACCCCTTGCTGCAGCGTGGGCAGGGAGGACAAATTGGCCATTTCACGCTGTGCTGCACCACAAAGGCTGCTCACTGAGCATCCAGGTGTGCTGGCACGGCCTGGGGTGCCCCTCTGCTGCATTATCAGCCCTGCTGGCCATGCCCTGCCTGTGCCCAGCTCTGGCAGCCACGAGATGGAGGAGCCAGAGGGATGGAAAGATCCCTGACGAGTCCTGCAGGGCACAATTTATTTTTTTTTTCTAAAGCACCAACAAATGACTTCTACCTTTGTGCTGTGCAGTCACTTGAAGCTGCTTTTTAAATTTTTCTTATAGAAGGTTGGGTTTTTTTTCCCTTCTCTTAGGTATGGTCAGAGATGGAAAGGAAACTTTGGGTGATATTTTTGTTTCTTTGGTTGCAAAGGAGGGCATTAAAAGAAAGAATTGCTTTCTGTTCTTAAAGCATTTATGGCACATAACACACAATTCGGAAGGGAAAAAGGCAAAAATCAATTGTAAAACATTTTGAAATTATATTTATAATTCTGCAGGGCTGAATAGGCTGGGACTCAGCAGATGTTTCTTTTCTTAGGCAGCAGAAAAGCACCGGAAAGCAAAACCAAACTCTTCAAAACTTTATTTTCATAACAGGATAGTCTGACTACCATAAGAACCATCTGCTAAAACTAGGCTTTTTTTTTCTTTTTTTTTTTTTTTTGACAGAAACTAATGTGACTGGTTCTGGTTTTAACAATGCACAGTTTTAAAAATATTTTTTGTCCTCAACAAAAGGAGAGTTATGACTCAGGGCAACATGGTCCCACAAAACCCAAAGGCTTGACCTTGCTAAATCCCAACTCTTTTGGTTTTAAATCACCTCCTTGATGAGGATATAGCATTCTGCTGGCAACATCTCACAAGAGCTGGCCTTGTAGGTGATGTGGCCAAAGGGAAAAGATGTAGTGAGGCAGGGGAGCTGGCAGGGTGTTGTTATGCCTGAGTGTTTTCATGTGAATAGTCCCAGTGAACAATTAAAAAATAGGATTTGCAAGAGTGAGGATAAATCAGCCCCTCCTCTGTCCACATTTTCCTCCTATAAACTGTGAAGGGCTGCTCTTGCTGGAGTGGCCTCTTTGTCCCCTTCCTTCCTGCACTGCAGCTGCCACAGGGCTGCTCTTGGCAAGAAAACCCCGGCCTGGGAGCATTTTATACTTTGAAGTAATTGAAGAAGTCAGCGTAGCCAGGTAATCAATAAACTATGTAAATGCCAATACTAAAATGAAATGGTTAATTGAATTTAATTTCCCTGCACTGCTGCTTCTGCATTCTCCCAGTGTGCTGCCCTAGGACAGACAACCCTTTCAGGAACAAAGAGGGTCTTTGCATCCAGTGGAATAGCACGAAACCCATTAAAAGCCCTGGGAGTCTTTCCATGCTATTTAACAGGTTTGGCTCATCCCATTTCTAAGCTCCAGGGAAGAGTGTTGCTCTTGGCCCTTTCTGCAGAGGCCCCTCTCAGGGGTCAGCGCCTCACCCCACATGTCTGACTTGGGGGGATGTACCCTTGGAAGGAATTACAGTGCAGGCAAGTGGCCAGAACACTTTTTCTCAGGTGATTTTATACCTCCTGAGAGGCATGTGCTGGGCAACTCTGATTTATTGCAGAAGGAGTTGGCACCTCACATAAAACACCCAATGTTGTGCTGAAACAATCCTCACAACTGGGCTCTCTGAGGCAGTGCTCCTGTTTGCTGGCAGCTCGGGGCAATTCTGATGACAAATTAGTGTGAATTTGTACATGCTGGAATCTCCCCACGCCCCAGCACAGCCTGGGAGCAGCTCTGCAGAATTAAAGTGGCCTGAGAGCAGAACCAGCACTATCAGAAGTGATTTATCAGAAACCATTGGAGATCCAGAGGTGGAGGAGACCTTTCAGCTCTGAGACTTGAGGATCCTCAGCTCCTGATGCTTGTGCCAGCACTTCCCAAGGGATACCCAGCATTATCCAAAGGCTGCCCCTGGAGCTGGTGTCCCTGGGGACAGAGGTGGCCCTGATCCTGATGGGGTGACACTGGAGGGTCACAGCTGCAGGGGCTCTGGCATTAGTGCCTCCACTTGAGGCTTCTTGTGCACAGCCTTTTTATTCTTTATGGACTTCAAATTTTTGGTAGTGGAGTTCTCCATCTGTCCAAAAGTAATATAAATGTGATCTTTCCCTCCCCTTGCCTCCTCTGGAGCATCTGTGATGTGTTTGGGCAGGAAAACATCGAACTGGAAGAGCAGCAAGTCCTGTCCTGGTTGTTCTTGTGCTTTCCTGTCCTCAGCTGCTTTTTGTGGGGTCTCTGGCACTCCCACACAGCCCCTGCTCTGTTCCCTGTCACTTTGATAATCCACACCCCCTGCCCACTCTCATTTTTGCTCCTTGTCACTTTTCCTTCCTCACCCTGCCCATTCTCGCTGGATATCCATGGCCCAAATCCTTCTCTCCCCAGCAGTCAGGCTTTTCAGGCTTTTAGGAATTCAGTGCTTGGCTCATCATTTCCCTTCTCTTCAAATCTGACATTTTTAAATAGCCTATTACATCAGGCTTTTGGCCAAAAAAAATCTGGGATGACCTGGAGCTTTAAGGTCCATATGGACACATTCAGCCCGAGATTTTGGTAATTCCCCTGTCTGGGAGTGATGAAGCTTTTCTTCACTTGTAGGGTGTGAGGCCCAGAGCAGCTGTGGCTGCTCCTGGATCCCTGGGAATGTCCAAGGCCAGGTTGGACAGGGCTTGGAGCAGCCTGGGACAGTGGAAGGTGTCCCTGCCATGGCAGGGGGTGGCACTTTGAGTCCCTTCGAACCCAAACCATTCCAGGATTCTTTAATCTTCAGGCTTTGCTGGGGTTCACTATAAAGATAGGAGCACCCTGCCAACTTCAGCCTGAGGGACAGAGCGTGCTGGGGGACATTTAGGAGGTGGATTTTGGGGATTAACTAGCTGGAATGCTTGGCTTTGGCTTGCTCAGGCTGCAGGGTGAATGCAACTGAGCCCATCTGCAGGTTTCTCACAGCCCCAGCCTGTCTTTGCTGTGCACAAACCCTCCCAGCAGTGCAGAGCAATTCACAGCATGTCTCCAGCTCCCTTCCAGGAGCTCTGCATCTTCTAAAATTCTCTGAGAAGCCACCTCCATCCCCACAGCTGCTCTTGTCAGCTCCTTCCAATTCATTTTCAGGCTCTACCACTGCAGGATGTACCTGCTGGCTTCCCCTTCCAGAAAGGATGAGCTCTCATTGTTCCAGCTCCTTCTGAGTCTCTCAAAAGGCTGAGCCACATCTTCTCCAGCTGCTGCAGCCTTCAGCTCCCCGTGGCCATCAGGTATGCAAAATGCATTTCCTCCTGCCAGAGGCTTGGAAATTCCTGTGCACCCGTTAGAATCTGGCTCTGGTGCACCTTTCATAGTGTTTCATGTAAGATCAGAGCTTTTCTACCCTCTGATATAATTCTGCCTGAATTAGGAAGCTTAGTTCTCAGCTTTTTGTTATACAAAATTGAAATTGGTGACATTTCATGCTTTGAAAAGCTCTCTGAAGAAACTAAGATATTATTAGGTGTTATTTGAAAAGCATTTAAACTGTCTCAGCTCCATTTTTCTCCCAGACTCTTGGGATGAGAAGATCTGGCATCTGTGTTTAATCTGGAATAACCAAGGTCCTGCCTGCAGGATGGATGACCAGAGGTGGGCAGGGTCCTCTCCAGGCTTTCTTCTCTGGGAGAATCAAACTGTGCTTGGCCTGCTTTAAGGTGGGATTATCAAAAAGGCACAATTGCAGGGAGCATCATTATTAAGGAAACATTAAATTGTAGCCTCTGCCTGCAGCATGGAGGCATCTGCACTGCAGCTCCTTTTTGTCTGGATCCATCAATATGGATCTTCCCCAGCCTGAATCCCTTGGCAGATTTGACACATTTCATCAGTTATTTTTTATTCCCTTATTCATCTGATGATGGATACGTTGTACCCTGGTGCTTTTCTATTCCTGTGCAGAAATCCCACAATTCTTGAGAATTAACCATATTTTTAAACCCACCTCTACCTCCTTTCCTTCCCCACAAATCTTCAAGGTGCAATTTTAACTTAATATTTTAGGCTACAGAACCTTTTGGTAGCATTTTTTCCCAATATAATATTTCTGCTTTACCAGCTTTTCTGGTTGATTTTTAACACTATTTTGTGGTATGATACTTGCCTGAGTACCAGTTTATGGCACACCTAAGTTGAATTGTTCTTTAATGAAGGATTTCATTCCTCTCTACAGGGTTTTGTGAACAGGTTCTCAGCATATAGTTCCCTTCTCTGCCAGTCTGAATGCCATTTGCTGGATTCTCATTCACTTCTGCTCTTTTGGCTGCAAATACTTGGGAAAATGGTTGCATTTCTTCCAGTACTTGCAGTCCTTTCCCTCAAAACGGGCTATCATGAAGCCTCTGAAGTCCATGTTTGCTGTTCAGCAAAGAAGGGAGGAAAGTTCTCATGTTAAGCAACTTTTTGGCAGCACCAGGCATCCTTTACCCATTTCCCATTGTGAAAATGTTTCCACCTATTTCTCACAGTGAAACCTGAGGCAAGTTAAAGGATGGGAAACCCCTCTTGTAACTATTTTAAATGCCTTGTCCCTGGGAAAATGACTGACTTACTCACTTCTTGGTTTTCCAGGTTGCTTGCATCAGAAGAAGAAGCACAAATGACATGAAAGCACAGCTTCTGATTGCTGGAAAGTTTTAATTTTGTCTACATTTTATGCAAAGAGCTGTGGCCTCAGCCAGCCCGCTCCTCAACACTGAGTCTGGTTTTCAACAGGATAAATCCTTCTCCCCATGGCCTCTGGGGTGAATTCAAAGCCCTGCCATCTCCCTGGGGTTTGGTTGGGTCTGGCAGAATTCTGCTGCTGTGGAACTAGGAAATGGCACGGTGTTTTCAGAAAGAGCAAATAAAGTGTCAGGCTCAATAAAGTGTCGAGGGCTGACACACGCTGGCCCGTGTGTCCAAACAGCCTCAAGTCACACATCCTGATGGGTCTCAAACCAGGCAGTCCAAATTTGCTGCCTAAATTGCTGCTTGTGGCTAAAAAACCAGGCCAAGCTGCCTGGGCATCTCTGTTATCTTCCCCAGTGTCTGGGTCTTGCAAGCAATTTTCTGTGTTTTCACTTGTATTTCATTTTGCATCTTGCACAGAAAGATGTACATTTCATTTAAGCTGGAATTTACCATTTATTTCCCTGCTGAAATTAATTGAACTCTTTTCCTGGAAAAACTGTAGCATGCAGAAGAAGCTCTGTAACACATCATGGATTTCCATGTGCTCTGCTTGAAAAATGGTTACTAAAAAACCATGCAAATAATTGAATATAGCTGGGGCTGTAACTCCAGGTGGTGATGAGTTTAAGACTGAAATGCCCTTCTCCACGTGTGGCTCCTGTTTGCAATTTGATTTTTTTTTTTTAATTTGTAATATGAAAGCAACATTTTTCTGCCCAGAGATGGATGCAACTGGAGTTGGTGGTGTTACTGCAGTGAAGGCAATATTCTCACCTTTTCTTGTTGATTCAAGCTGCAAATCTTTTCCACTCTGAAGGATTACCACGAGTTTGGTTTTCCAGCCTTGCTAGGAAACGTTTTGTATCCTTTGAAAATAGGAACATTCGAGTTGCAATTGGCATGGACTGAGAAAGGCCTTATTAATGAACCATCCTGTTTTTTCTGCTGTAACTTCCATGCCCTCAGAGTAGGAGCAGGAGCTGCCACTTGTGGACATCAGGCAGGGTGGGAGATCAGCTCAGCTCCTATAATAAATCAGCTCTAATTCAAAATGTGGCCACAAATGAGGTGACCATCATGCTTGGTTGGGACAAAACTGGGAGTTAGGAGGTTCAACTAGTCTGTTTATTGATAGGAAGAATTGCTGTAAATCTGCTTTGGTGATTTTTTTTAAATAAAAAATAAAGGCACATTTGTTCCAATAAGAAACACTTCATGCAGCTGAACCATGAATAAAAATAAAAAAGGAATAGTGGAATTTGGAGCATGATGTTATTTATAAAAATGGCCTTCACATTTCTGTGGTTTCTTCAACCTGGAAAAGCAAATTTGCCCAAGTTTTCTTTTCCTAAGAGGAGATAAGAACCCCACTCCCTGGAAAAAGCTCAGTGAAAGGCTCAGCCTTGATGTGTGCTGGCTCATAAAGCACTGCTATATGTAAACCACAGAAATGGAATGTAATTGCAAACTCCTGCCCCATCCTATATATACAGTGCCTAGACAGTCTGGTCAGCTGTGCCCAAAGCAGGGGTTTGTTCTGAGGGAGCCAAAACTGTCTGGGTGTCTGCTCACCTCTCTGTGCCCCTTCCCTGCCTCCCTCATCCTTTCCCCGTGCTTGGGGAAGAGCTGGTGTCTTCAAAATAAATGAGAGCTGAGTGCAGGGAGGATGATTGACTCATTTTGCAATGCTCAGCAGCATTTTTTTTTTCAGTCTGTCAGAAATCCTGCTGTAAACTGTAAATTGTGGGACCTCAGGGTGCCAGCCCTGGGTCTGCAGAGGGGTGTTAAAAGAACCCACCCTACATCTTCCTTCCTCTCCCCATCAACACACACTCCGGTTTTCACATTTCTCTGCTCTGAATATGGGTCCTCCTCACCACATTTGATGTCTGAGCAGGTGGTACAATCCTTTTTTTGGTCTGGAATTGCCTTGAATGGGATCAATTGCCCCAAATGGGACTGATTGCCCCAAACGGGACCAATTGCCTGTTGTTGCTCCAGCCCTCGGAGCTGGTGTTAGGAAAGGAGTTGTTGTCTGCTCAGCCCTCCTGTGTCCCCTCCAGCCCCCTCCTCTGACCTCAGATCCCAATCCTTCCATCGCTCTCCCTGGAACACCAGTTATGGTGCCCTGCCACCAGCCTGGCCTCGGGGCCTAAACCCCTCACAGAATCACCTAGGTTGGGAAAACTCCCTAAGATCATCGAGTCCAGCTGCTCCCCCAGCACTGCCAGGGCCACCATGTCCCAAGTGCCACATGGACGTGGCTTTGGGACACTTCCAGGGGTGCTGCTGGGCCATCAGTGTTTCATATTCCTCATCACTTCACATTGCTCCTCCCATCCAGGGCCATTTGCTTGGGTCTGTCTTGATTGCTTTTATTTGCAATTATTTATCTCCTGATTATCAGCAGATAACTCCTTTTTTTTTTTCTTTTTTTAGCTTTATTTTTTTTTTTTTTGCCAAGCGCAGATTGAATCTTGGTTTATCTTGGTTTTTTATGTCTTTGCTCTCAGCTGCCTGAAGCAGGGATTTGGATGAGCCATGACCTCTGGAGGATTGTGGTCTTCACAAGGAGCTCAGCTCCAGCCTGTGGCAGTGCCAGACGGGCCAGAGGACGGGGCCACCACTGACCCATTCCTGTGTTAAACCACATCCTCAGGGCTGTGTTTACTGAACTGTGCAAACAGCACCTTCAGCTAAATGTTGGGTACTCTAGGAATGTCTCATTCCCTGCAGGGCAAAGCACCTGGGGTGGATGGGCAGAGTTCAAAACCATCCCCTCTTCCAGGAAAATGGTTTCTGGAGGAGGCTGTGCCCCAGTCCCACTGGGTTTGCCTCTTGTGGGAATTCTGTGCTCTCTCCCCCCCAGCTGCTGATCCTGGTGGATCTCCTGCAGCTCCCCAGCCTTGGCCTGAGCTCCTGCAGGCCACAGGAAAATGCCCAGCTTTTAGCTGCTGATGGCTTAAATTGGATTGAAAGAGGAGCAGATCTATAAATAAAAGACCCTCCCTATAAATCTGTAAATAAAAACCCCTCCAGTCCATTACCAGCCCTCTGCAGTTCTCTGCCCAACTCACTGCATTTCCAAGGTAGCTATAGAAATAAACTCTGTATTTTATGGACATGCACACTTACATTTTCACCTCAGCCATTTGGGATCACATGAGCCTTTAAAAGCTTTCCCAGGCTTCAGTTGCCTGAGCTGATTATGCACAAATCTGATTTGGGTGCTGGCTCCTGCTCCTGTTATCATCCTATCCTATTTCAGCCACCCCTTCCATCTCTCCCACAGTTATGGAATCCAGATTTAAGGGGATTTGCCAGAATGTGCACAAAAACCTGTCCTGCTGAATCTGAAACTGATTCCAATAATAATTAATCTTTCCAGCAAAGCTTCTTTTGCAAAAGTTGTGCTCTCACTTTGCCCAGCTACCAGCATACATCCCAGTCAATTTATTCCTTCCCTGCTCTGTTTTATATGTGTTTTTCTAAGGAACAATTGTATTCTATAATACAAGAGCAAGCAGGGCTAGCTGTATTTCAGTCAAAGAGACAAACAGAAATTAATTTACACTTGGCAAGCACAGAGATGATGTGGGACTACAAAAATCAGGTACTGAATTTTAGGTTGTCAAGTAACAAATGTTTAATGGCAGAGGTTTTTTTAATGGAAGAAAAATTGCATAAACGTCTCATATTCTCTGCTGGGGCTATCAAAGTTTGGGGAAAAGTGCTACACAAGCACTTTTTCTCCTGAAGAACAAAAGAACTGCATAATCTTTCATTTCATTCTAACTTTTGTTTAAAGCCTGCATAATCCTCACCCCGCTCACTCCCTCTGGGATTATTTCTGAGTGGGATTTCTCTCTTCCTTTATTGTGCAGGACTAGCTGGAGCATCACCTGTGCTTCTGTTTTTGGGGGTTTGCATACAAGATGCATCAGCTGATGCTGAGCTCCCAGACACGAGGGTGGGAGAGCTGCAGTCCTTCCCTACAGCACCACTGCACAAGGTTGTCTTCTAAAACCTGCGCATAAAGGATGCAAAGTTTTGTTTTTTTCCTTTCTCTATAAGCCTAGGGAGATTTAAAAGTCATTGGGAAAATGTCCAAAAAAGAGATGAAGTGTTTAATAATGCTATTTTTGTCTTGGTCTCTGTGAATTCCTCACATCTTCCCCTCCTCCCCTCTGCTCTGATTTGCACGGTGGGATTAATGAACTGATTCAAGTGCAGATTTTGAACCTCAGAGGTTGCTCCTTTCTTCTGCTGAGGAATCCCCCTCTCAGCCAAGCCTGACCTTGAATTCCAGCTTTGCAGCACCCAGGGAATTGGAGGGGGTGATGCTTGGGGTGCTGCCTGCCAAAACCAGGGTGGATTCAAAGGGGGCCCCTGAACCTTGACCCACAAAGACCTTGAATTTCTCCTCTGCTAATTCAGCATTGAAGGAAACCCTTCAGGAGAGGGGACAGTCCCTGTTTACAGGCACCTGAGACAGACCAGGTCTCTCTGGTTCCCTTTTTCTCAGCATGTTTTTCCCTATAAGCCTCCTCACAACCTTGCCATGGCTGATGGAGAAAACTTTTTCCTTCATTCGTGTCTTCTCATCTGGAACAATTTTTTAGCTTTCCTGCTTCACTGGTTCATACATTTCCAAATTACGCCTGTTTTCTCCCTTGTGCCCATTAAATTCCCTCCCTTCCTCGGAGTATTAATTAAAAATATTAAAATTTAAAACTTGATTTGTGATAATCTTTCAAAAATCAGTGAGGGCTTTTGGGATTCTCTGAGTGATCATGTGCTAGAGACAGAAAAAATTTGCAGTTTGGTGCTGAGAGTTGCCCTGGTTACTTTGCACCTGGGTCACTCCAGCCTGAGGCTCTCCTTGGGCATTTGCCCCTTTTTAGGCCAGGTGAGAAGGAAATGCAATAATTCCTTCAGTCCATTCTTCAGCAGGATTAAGGGTGCATAAAATATTATAAATTAGTGCTTGTGTTTCATATTCTGCTTAAAACTAATTTGAGATTGAATAAGACTTACGTCTCCTGATAAAAGCTTAATGAAATATGAGAAATCACAGAGTTAGGAGGAAGGAAATGAGCCTCTTGTCTTTGTGAATGCAGATGATCTAGAATATATTTCATAAAATTTTTACGTTACACTCCTTTAACTGATGGATCTTCCATCTTAATTAGAGGTAATTTTCTAATCTGGTATTGTTGCCACCTGGATAATTAGTAATTTGAGAGAGAAATAAAGGTATTTTATTTTCAAGGTAAATGCATCATCCTTAAGTAATGCAGATACCTTTGGCCCAACTTATTCCAAATTGCCTTAAGGATCTGAATCTTCTTCTTTGAATATTGTTAGGAAAATAATTAACTCTCAGAGATGCAAGTCAAAGCATAAAACATGGAAACTATGTTGTGAGGTGAAGTTTTGACAGGACTTGCAGCGTGTGTCACCCTTCCAGCCCATCTTTGCCCCAGAAAGTATTTACTCTTGATTTGTCTTCATTTGGCTTCAGTTTTGCACTAGCAAACCCAAACAAAATGTTTGAGCAATATTTTAAAACTTACCTATCCAAAAGCCACAAAACCCAAATAACTCTTTCCCTCATTTTTTTTTTTTAATGATGTGGTGAAGCACAGACTTACCAGAGGAAACACAAACAGCACATCCTACAGAGATGTCATTTGCCACGTTGTTTATCCCAATTGAAAATGTTTTTGGGGCGTTGAATGTTTGAAACCATGGGACAGGTGATAGCAGCTGCACCTAGAGCTCCCAGAGGGATGGGAGAGGATTTTTTTCGCCCTATTTAGGAGTGTAGAGGGACTAGAGCTCCCAGAGAGATGGGAGAGGTTTTTTCACCCCATTTAGGAGTGGTAGAGGGGCTCCAGTGTCTTTCCTTGGCTGTCACAGGCTCAGAGCCCCTCCAAACCCCATCCTGTGAGTCCTGCTAGCCCGGGCTGATGCTTTCCCAGATCGCCTGAGCTTTGTTCCCCTGTTTTTGGGAGCTCAGGGATGCAGTGACAAATACTGCCAAGCCTTTGGAGCTGCCAGGACAGCCAGGGAGGGGGGCTGCTCCTTTTGTTTGCTGTGCAAATGCCATTCTTGAGCTTTGATTCCTCTGCAACCCGGTCTGTGCTCGAGGAGGAAGGGCAGAGCCTCCTTGAGAGGCGCTTTCTGCTGCCTTTGAAACAATATCTGATGGCCTGGGATCAGCTCAAGAGTCAGGATTTCCTCCAGAGTTTGGGATCAAAGCTGCTTTGCACAGTGCTGGCAGTGCAGAGCAGTCCTAAGCCTGGCTTGGGGCAGAGCTGGCAGCTCTGTGGGTGCTGCTCAGCACCCCTGGCCAGGGCCCAGCAGGGCACCCAGCACTGGGAGCACTGGGAGGGCTCCTCTTATCCCAAAAACATGGAAATTTTGGCATTTCCCTGAGTGAAACTCAGCTCTGCTCCGAGACCCAGCGGAGCTGCCTGAGCATCCTTGCGAGGTGGGTTGGGATGGTTTGTGCCTTCTGAGCCTCCTGAAACACCCCAGGGGATGTAAAAATGGGTAAAAACCCATTTAAAATGTACTGGTGAGTGTTTAACCTTGAATGTGACTCCAACACACAGCAGCAAAACATCTCACATCAGCTCAGGGGTGTTAATTCCACTGTTAATTCCAGAGGCAACAACAGCATTTAGGTGGTCAGCATCTACTTTTAAAAAATCAATCCTAATGATACATTTTTCCTAGATTAAATCATAAATTTAAATCCATTTATTTCCCTTCCCCCAAATAAATAAATAAATATGGCATTTTTACTTTTAATGCTTTTAAGAAAAAGCATTTCTGAAGAAGTTGCAAGCGGAGCTTTGTTACATTTCATTTCAGAAGATTTATGGCCTGAACTCGCTTCTGGTGAAAAATGAATCAGGTTTTTTCAGATCTCTGCTGAGGGTTTGGAGGAGTTTTTAATTATATAAATGAGATACAGAAAGAGAAAAGTACATATGTGTTTTCAATGCTTGAGAAATATTTTCTCTGAGTTCCACACACACTGCTGGACTGGTCTGCTGAGCTTTTGCAGCAGCACAGGTTTGTAAAAGCCTCAGGAAAACAGTTGCATAATTGTATTTACTGAATTTTCCCATAAAGAGCAGTTTTCCTGCCTGAGAAAAACGTTTTCATTACAAAAGGTCTAAGTAAATACAGTCATGTTTCCAGAATTTATTACTTCTTGGGGAAAACATTTTATTGGAAGTTTTATTCCATTACAAATGTTGAATAGGAATTCTGGAGTGGTTGTGTTTGTTTTCTGAAGCGTGCTTAATTTAAGCTTCACCATTGGCCACGACTTCTTCATTACCATACTCAGTAATGGACTTGCATTCATTAACATCCATTTCTGTGTCCCTAAGAAGATTTTCAGGGAAAAAAAAAAAAAAGAGCATTACATTAAATACCCCATTTTCTGCAAGAAGAAAAAAATATGGCAAATTAGGGATGCAAGATCCCAGCTCCCAGAGATGTCAGAGAGCCGAGAAAACAGGAAGATGTTTCCTATTT
The DNA here is from genome assembly GCA_003676055.1 of Chloebia gouldiae. NCBI lineage: Eukaryota > Metazoa > Chordata > Aves > Passeriformes > Passeridae > Chloebia > Chloebia gouldiae. The sequence goes on along the minus strand of QUSF01000019.1, from coordinate 10,176,862 downwards.
GACAAATTGCCTCAAGTAACTTGTCATTTCTCAGCTTTGTTTCTCTCTGTGAGTAACCTGAAAGTGGCTTAAGTTTTTTTTTTTATTCAATTTGTAGTCAGCTAATTCCCTCTGCAGAAGGAAAGCTGCTGAACAGAGAGGGGAAAGTTTGGAAGTCCCACGTGGGAAAGTTCAAGGATGGCTGATGAGCTCAGGAATGTGGAGCCCTGCTTGGGGGTGAGCAGAGCTCCCAGCCCTCCTGTCTCCAGAAAGCTGGGAGAAAAAATGAGGATTGGTGCCAAACCAGCACCCACAGATCTGAGCTGTATGAGGGAAAAGTGGGGATTTTGTTTGAGGCTGGGTGGAGGAGCAGTCACACACTTCAGTGCAGAGATGCACATCCTGTGTCAGCTCATCCCCATGCACAAAAAGCCAAGGGCGAGGGCTCAGGAGGTGGATTTGCTTCAGAATTTTGTTATTCCCTTGCAGTCTTCCCAAGCTGTTTAATTCTTACTGGCTGTTTTTGTTTTGGTTTGTGTTTTTTTGCTTTTGGTTTTTTTTACCTGGGATTACTGCAGTACAAGTGGATTGAGTCGAAGAATCTCATTAGCAAGGGAGGAAATTCTATCAGATGTCAACAAAATAAACCAGAAAAGTAATCAGCCTTTAGAAAAAAGGTGGAGCCACCCTGAATAAGAAGAAGCTGGGGAATGGTTCAGCTGAGGGAATCTGGTATTGGGAGGCAGATGAAAAGACACAATACTAAACACCAGGATGGAGCATTTCTATGAGCAGTTACAAGTGTATAATGGCCATACCTAAAAACAATGCCTTTTGAATGATCTGGGGGCTTCAGAAAGGTTGAAAAACAGAGAAATAAAGCAAAAGTTTTGTGAGGTGCAAAGCACCTGGGCTTGGTGACGGGTGAGGAAATTAAGGTGAGGGATAGCATGGGCTGAGCTGCCCAAGGTGGGGTGCAGAGGATGTGATGAGCTGTGCAAAGAATTTCTCAGGAGCAGCAGAAAGCACTTTTTTTTGGCATAAAACCCACTGCAGGGTGCAAGAGCACTGCTTCCCACAGACATTCTCCACATCATTCAGTGTGGTGAGAGTTCTGAAAAATCTGCACAATTGTTTAAGTTGGGAAAGACCTCACTGTGTCAATTAACCCAGCACTGCCAAGGCCACTGACTCGCCATGTCCCCACATCCACACATCTTTTAAATCCCTCCAGAGGCTGTGAAATCACTGGCACTGCCTCATCTCAGGTGGAGGCAGGACTGCTCCCACCCAGGTGCTCCCAGCCTTGCCCTGTGCCAGTGCCACCCCTGGGGCACCACCAAGGACCACCTGCACCACTTCTTGTGGCAGCCACTGGCACAGCTGAGATCAAGGTGGTGAATTATTTCAGCAACAACCACCTTCAAAAAAATCAACCTGGGCTCGAGTTTCCTGTGCAAAAAAAAGCAGAAGATGAAGCCTGAAGTACTAATAGAAGTTAATCTGTGGGTGTTGGTGCTGGGGCTGCTGTACACATCTGTGTGTGACAAGCAGTTCTAGACCACCAGACAAGGAAAATAACTTGCCAGCTCTATTTTTTCCTCTGGGACAATCTATTTAAAAACCATAATTTTTTTTCCCCACTGTAATTAAAGCTTTGCAAAGAGTTTTAGAGCCACATGCTCAAAATCTTCAGGAATAGCAGAGAGCACAGTCCTTTCCAGAGGGGATCACCAAGCCACAAATGCTCTGGCAGGAGGGATCCTGCAGCCACCCACGGCAGGTGCTGTGCAAAGAGCACACAAGGCTGTGCAGGCTGTGCTAGGACATTTATACACCTGGAGATCCCAAAAACCCATCAAGGAAGAAAGTCCCTGGGGCTCTGGGGAATCTGGTGTAAAGGAAGGTTGGAACTAGGTGGGATTTCCTGTCCCTTCCAACCCAAACTACTCCATCATTCCATGATTCTGTGAAAAAAGATGAGCACGGGTAGGATAACCATGGACAGGGTGTGATAGCTGGCTTGGCTGGTGCTGGAGATGTTTCTCCAGAAAGCCTAAAGGGCCTTTGTGGATTGCACAGCACTTCTGGTTTGACAACAGCTCCTTCTCCACAACAACTGGAATGGATTAATTGTTCCCTGCCACAGGGACAGCATCTTAAAACAAACATCCAGAACTAAGGCTGCTATAAACAGCAGCAAAACCAAGAGGCTTTCAGCTTGCAATTACATTTTCTTTGCTAACCATTTTTGGATGGGGAATCCCAGCCCTTGCTCTGAGCCCTCAAGATCTTTTCCCTCTTCCCTGTGCTCGATTTGAGCAGGTCCCACTCCCTGACCTGACACACACACACCCCCCTGGCCATGCTGGGCTTGCCCACCTGCTCCTGTCACTGCCAGCACTGGCTCTGCTCCTCTGCTGCGAACCCAGCCCTCCCCTGCTTTTCTGGGATGTAGGAAGGGAGAGACAAGGAGGCTGGAATGACTCACCAAGAAGACAAAAGGACTGTGCATGTTTTTCACACTCACTTTGCATGGTGGCTGCTCCCATCCTCCTGTCTGTCCCAAAGCAAGCAACCCCGAAAGAGGTGGGAGTCTCTACACGCCAGATATTTTGTCTTCAAAGTGACACAGAATCGTGATTTATGTCATTTTTTAAACATCCAACCCCCAAATCTTCTAAGATAAAATCTGTTCTTTTGAAAGAGAGAAGTTTTCAACATTTAAATTTTGTCTGGACTGTAGAGAAGCTACAGTGGGACTTAGATACAAATCTGCAATTGATAAAATAGAGGTATTAAAATCAGGCAGAAGAGAAAGGTTCCCAGCTTTACTTCGCTGAAGTGGATTTATCTGAAGAGGAAGGCTTTCCTTCTCAGTTGAAAAATGTGATTATATAAAAATCCACCGCCGGAATGTGTCAGGTATCACAAAATTAGTCTTCCATCTTTAAATGCATGTAGGCAGGGAAAGAATCTCCTCAATCCCTGACTCCTCACCCACGCAGGTGCTGGGACCCATCCAAATCTTATTGCCTGAGGCAGCTGCAGTGACATAAATCACCAGCAGCTCCTGGCCTGGCCCCTGAAGTTGTGACATGGAGAACTTGAAGCACTGATGGTGAAGCTGCATCTGCCCCTCTGACAAATTAGGTGCAAGAGCTGTTAATTCTGCACTCATGCTCTTCTCCAGGTCATAAAATGCACCCACAAAGAGTTTTGTAGAGCTTTAAACCAAAACACTGAGAGCTTTGGGGGATTTGATCTGTGAGCAGCTTTCACCTTTCTGGATCAGTTCCCACCCTGTGTACCTGGCACCAATTCCACCCCAAAAACACCAGCAGAAAGAAAGGTTAGTAGAAAATCTGTAGTTCTGCAGTATAAAATTTGGAAAAAATCTGAAGGGAAAAAGGATGAATCCGTGATTTACATCTCAGCCAAGGGTTTTCCTCCTCTGCTGGTTTTTGTGGTACAAAGTGTCTTGGTCAGGGATGTGTCTCTTATTTAGTGTGTACCCACAAGCAAATCCAGGTGTGTAGGGTCCCCCCAGCACTGCCCTGTGTCGTGGCACCTGTGGGAGCTCTGCTTCCTGCCCCTGCACACAAAAACAAAACTTGCCTGAAGTGGCTTCTTGAACCACCAAATGATGGGAAAAGGTTGCATTTCACAAGTCTTCAGCTGATTTGGCTCACCCCTGTGAGGAGGATGGGTGTTTGCTGCCTCCTGACCTGAGGACAAATCACTTCTTGTCTGCGTGGCAGGATCACCCACGCAAAAGTAGTTCTGATCAAAAAAAAAAAACAGGTTCATTGCTTGCTAATTTTAAATCAAATTACCTACAGATTTTCTTGTTTGGAAACAAAGCTCAGCTGATTTCAAACCAAACATTTCAACAAAAATGTGTGTTGGTTTTTGCTCTGAAAGAATTTCCTGTGTGAAAAACAGGCTGCATTGTTACTGGAAGTAAACAAGGCAAATGTTTACAAATAGCCCATATGCAGTTTTGGTTTGGGCAGGACATTTTCATTTCACCCATCAAACAACTGCAAAATCCATTTACTTCCAGTGTTCTCTTTTAAAGGCAGTAGAATCAAGCCAGCAGAGACCAGCCTGGTAACTATACAATAATACACAGCATAAAATTAGGTCCTCAAATACACACACACAACAGTACTTGACTCCATCAGCATCTTGGAGTTTACATATAAATGAGAATATGATGATTTAATATCCACTGATGTACGAGGGCAAGCTTTGACACACAGTAGAAGCAGAGAAATCTTTTAGATGCAGTTCACATATTTCATTTCAATCACAAGAACAATGTATTTAGGGAAGGAAGATCAATAGCTCCGTTGCTGCCAGCCCTCTCAAACGCAAACTGCACTGTTTTCTCAAAAGAAAAATCTTGCTTCTTGAAAAATCAGTCATAGACAGGCTTGGGTTGGAAGGGACCCTAAAGATGATCCAATTCCAGCCCCCCAGATTGATATCATGGTGATGGAATGTTGTGATCACTGCATTGCAGGATTCCTCTGGGAATTGCTGGAGTTAGTCCAAGCTGAGCAACAGAGCAGCACTTCCCAAAAGGGTCCAGCAGATCCAAGGTGGGAATTAATGTCGGGTTTCCCAAAGAGCTCACAGGTCCACGGCTCCAGCTCCAGCCTGAATTTCACTCTCTGCCTCCACTGCCTGGGTTCCTGCCGAGTTTAGAGGGAGCACAGCTCATCCCCAGTGCTGGCACTGGGTGATGCACATTCCACTGATGCTGGACCCCTGTCACTCCTTCAAAAAGCCTCTGCAGCAGGTCAGCATTCCCTGGAGCTGGGAAGGAAGCAGGAGAGTGGAGAGGAGAGAGGAAACCCTCCCACCTCTCCCCTCTGGCGCCATGGGAGGCTCTGTTGCCTTCTCCATGTCCCCAATATTCCACTGCAGGCTGAGAGGCATCGAGTTTTGTGTCTGAGCTAAACACAGTGGAAGGAAAAAAAGTCTTGCCAATGTTTGTGTAGCTTTGCTGCCTGATGTCCTGCAACTCTCGTACCGGGATTTGCATCTTGTGCCAGAACTTGATGAGAATGATACTTCAACATCAACTCAGTGTGTGGGTGGATCCTGCTCCAAGACATAATTTTTTTCTGCCTTGAACTGGAATTTACTTACTGGAGAGTCTATTTACACTGCTGGTAGGTTTTTGTGTGCTAAGGACCAGGTTAAAATAAATGTTATAAGGAGTAGAGGCAAGCCAGGGCAATCAATTTAATAACTGTGACATTTCTGGGGCACCTCTGGAGTCAATCACATCAGAGCAGTAATTAACTCCCTGTTATTTATGATAAAGTCAAGTATTTGATGTGAGTGAAAGACGTAGGAGAGTTTTGACTGACAGCCTTCCATTATCACAGGCTGCAAAAGCATTTGTAAAGTTGTCAAGCGGGAGATACCCGGCGTGTTGGATTTGTCAAGCAGATGTCATCATATCTGTCTGCACCGATTGCTGGGATTGTGGGATTTACAACTCAGGAGCATTTCTCCACCACCAGAAGTATTGGCAGCTCCTCCTCAGCCTGGAAGATGAGCTGGCACAAGGACTGGTTGTTGGGCCCACGCCTGGATGTGCCACAGCAGCTCATGGTGAGCTCCCATCCCAAACAGGATCCGGTAGCACAGGGAAAGATTTGAGCTCACCAAGCTGAGAGTCCCTTAAAAAAACCACCAGAGTGATTCAAGTGATTCACACTATTAATATCTCAGTGACATCTTAATTAACTTCAGAATGTCCAGAGTGCAGAGAGCTCACTGCAAAATCCCCATCCTGCTGTGAGTTAATGCCACGTGGTACATCCACCATTCACTCCCTCAGAGTTTATTTCTGACGAGGCCAACCCACGATGCACAGGCTTGTTTTGGAAGCTGGTTTGAGTCATCCCAAATATCCCCACCTGCGTGGATGAGCCCTGCAGCTGCTCAGCAATCCTGGGAAGCACCCATGGCATGGGATCCCAATGGGATTGGGAAACCCCAGCTCTCAGTCATCCTACACTGGTTGCTCTCTCTTCCAGGGTCAGGGAAAGAAAACCTCACACAGGTTTCCTTTTGTGTGCAAAATTAGGAAATATGGCAGTAAGAACATTTTTTTGAACTTGAGGTCTGTGGAGAAGAGCTCTGGGAAAATGGGAACACGCCCTGATAAACAACAGTTCTGGTATGAGTGTGATTGCTTTAAAAGCTGTGCACGACTGGTTTGTGCTTCCCAGGTAGTTCCTTTGAGATTAATTAGTGCAATATTGTTTTTTTAATCTTGTCAGGGAGGAAGTTTGGAAGAAACAGTCGCTACTGACCTCAAAGTTGTAGATTCTTGAAAAACCTGAAGCAAATATATTTAAAATAAAGTGTTCTTCTCTCTTTAATTCTCTTTAGACTGGTGCTGTTTCTCTGATTTGGAAAGTGACATTTGAAAACTGCTGATGGAGATGAGAAATCTTGGAAAGAGTTTGTCATAGATATCACATGGAAATGGAGAGAAACTTCAGTATATTTATGCTAAAGAATTTGCATGGGAGGAGGACACAAACTGAATGGAGTGATATTTTCAGTGATTCCAGGCCTGATAAATAAGGAAAGCACAGGGAGCACAATGCAGCATCTCCCCACTAGAATCTGAGAAAAGCAGGCTAAAAATAAATGGTTTGGAGATAAATACTCTGTATTTATGTGCTGAGTGCTGGAGGCTGTTGCTGGCCCTTTGAAGCTGTTGGTTGCAGCAGTGAAAATCACACACAGAGAATGTTTGAATACCACAAGGTTTCAGCACAAGCCCTGAAATTACCAAGTATTTTTAGAAGGTATTTTGCACCACAGAGAATCCCTTGGAAGTCCATTGGGTTGCTCAGAGAGGCTGTGGATGCCTCATCCCATGTCCAAGGCCAGGCTGGACAGGGCTTGGAGCAGCCTGGGACAGTGGGAGGTGTCCCTGCCATGGCAGGGGTGGCACTGGGTGGGATTTAAGGTCCCTTCCAGCCCAAACCATTCTGGGATTCTGTGAAAATCAATCAGCTGCCAAAGATCCTCCCACAAACAGCAGGACTGGGCACCTGGTCACATGAGATGTTATGAATGAAAATCAGCAATTCTCTAGAAAACATTCCAGAAACCCCAGAATTTTGGATACCACAAAGGCAAGAAAGTCTCATTGCTCCCATCATTCACAGAGATTTTCTAAGCTGGGAAGATTTTTAACCAGATTTCCATATTTGTGTTCACCACCCCAAAAGATGAAGGCCCATTATTAACCTGAAGATTTCAGCTGAAAGCTCCTCCAGTGTCCAGAAATTCATGGAGAGAGCACCCAAGTGCTTTAAGAGGACCACAGGGAAGAAAAGACCCTTGAGAAGACAACAAAGGAATATTAAGAATATTTATTTTCCTCCATCAGTGATCACTTCCCTCTGAGTTACCACTAAAGAAAGCAATTCCAGAGCAGAGGATTTTGAACAGCAGTGGAACCATAACACCAGGGAATGTTATTTAATTACAGAGCCATGACAATGCCCAGCATCTCAGCAGCCTTACAACGTAAGTCTTGGTTCAGTAACTTTTAGGGTTTGTTATTCTTTGCCTTACCATCCACTTGTAACATCATCCAGGTGGTTATCTCTGCAAGGTTTAAATTTCCAATCTATTAAAGCAATCTTAGCAATCTATTATTTCTAGGCCATTGAGGGGAGGTTAAAATGAAAATTACACTGGAGGGAGTAAGTTCTGTTTCAAGTACAGGTTCAAAAGATCTCAGAAGTGGAAAGCAGTAAGGTTTCCGTGGAAGAAGGGAAATGAAATGACTGATAACAGTAATTTAAAGTGCTCTAAAGTGATTAAAGCAGCTTGAGAGAGGTAACGTGAAAAGATTTTTTCCCCCCACTAATGTAATGGGGAATTTTCAATGCATGATTTAGACAGCTCCTACCTCTGAGCTGTTTTTGTACCACTGAGTTAGGTGTTAAGCACTACATTACAGGAATGGAAAATTTCATTTTCTGGAGTACACAAGAAGAGCAGCATCCATGTCCTCCACCCAATTTAAATAGAGTTGTGTGGCATGGGAGAAGCAGAAAATAGAAATATTTGGGAACAAGAGTGAACTCAGCTGGAGAAAGATTCTTTGACATTAAGACCTCATGGATCTCAGCTGGATAAATCACGTTCACAACTTTTATCCAAGTAGCTGTGATGGGCAGAATCACAAAATGGTTTAGGATGGAAGGGACCTTAAAACTCATCTTGTTCCAACCCCTGCCACGAGCAGGGACCCCTTGCCAGATGCAATGCTGTGTTTTGGCCAAGCTAAGTGTCATTTATCTAATTTTCCCCTGTTCCTGGAAGTGAGATAAATCCCAGGGAACAAAACCCATGTGTACCTATTGGAACAGAAACAGCAGTGCAACAGAACCTTGAATAAAAAACCCCTTAATACCAGGTCTATTTATTTTTTGTTAGAATAGCAGCAGTTGATTTTATTAATTTTTATGGTGCTATTGGGAAATTTAATAGTCCTATAAAAGCCAGTTTAAAACTTCCTGTTTGTCTTATCTTCAAACAAATGCATACTCTGGGAATTTAAAAAAAAGAGAGAGCATCAACTGGGTACAGCCATTACTGTGAATAATTTTCTCTTACTCAACTCCAGACCCCTGACACAATAGACAAGAGCTTCCATGGATTTTTTTGGGGGGGGAATATGCCAAGGCTCACAAAAAAGAGTGTTTTGTTCCCTGCCCCCTGTGTGCTGAGGGGTCCCTGGGAGGTGCCACGTGTGCAGAGCAAATTGCAAGGCACCGAGGGCTCCTGTCAAACCAGCGACTGCACAGCACGTTGTTTGAAAACAAATAATTCACTCATTTAATGTATTTTCACACAGTAAAACTGGTTAGTGGCTGGTGGGGATGAATGGCACGCTCAGTGAAAGGAACAACCAGTCTGGGGCCACTGCAGGTGAGGCTGGAGGAGGTGGAGGTGAGGGAAGTTTTTGAGGGTCCCAATTTAGGCAGAGGGGAGAGGGAAATGGGCTTTTCACCAGCGTGGGGTGTGAGGTGGCTGCACCTCTGTGTGCCCTCAGAAATGTCCCTGTGTCCACACAAAGGCTTAATGCACTGTGATTTGTAAAAAATGAAGTGGTAGGCCAGAAGTGAGCAGTAGAGATGTGTCTGTATCTACAATGTCCCTGTACAACATGTCACAGACACACAGGAAGGAGTAAAAATTCCATTTTTTTTCCTTTTTATTTTATATAACCACAAAGCTATGCCATAGAGGTATCCACTAAGTGAAAATTACTGCCAGGCCTGTTTTGCTGCTATTTTTGTGGCTTTCTGATCATTTCAAAAGACACAAAGCCAAGCCTTTCTAGCTCACCCCTTCCTACAACGCACAGGGCAGGGCCCAGGTCGATCCCAGCATGGCCCAGCTCCATCCCAGCACATCCCAGCATGGCCCAGCTCCATCCCAGCATGGCCCAGCTCCATCTTAACATGTCCCAGCTCCATCCCAGCACATCCCAGTACGTCCCAGCTCCATCCCAGCACATCCCAGTAGCCACTCCAGCATTCTCAGGGCCCACCACCACCCTGAGTTCCCAGTCTGCTGCAAACAGGGTTTGTTCCCCAGCTCCTCAGGGCAGTGTTTCTCCCAGATCACATTTCCATTGAGTTGTTCTTGGTCCTGATAATGCCCTTCACAGCTGCAATATTAGCTGAGGTAAATGAGACTTCTGAAGCAGAGACTATAATGAGGAGGTTTTGCCTTCTGGGATCATCTCTGCTCCTGATAGAGCTCTAAGATGGATATTTTATGCTCTCCTGTGTAAGGGAGAAAATGAGAATGAGAGCAGCAGATCTTGAGTGGTGATTCTGTCTTCCTCCATGAGCTCAAACAGCTCCTCACAATTCCCTCAGGCTGGTTCCAGGGTGGTTCTGCTGTGGGCTGGAGGGATGGGGAAGGACATGGGGCAAGGAGGTGACAGAGCAAATTTTGGGAGAGAACATCCCAGGCTCGCTCTGTGTCCTCCAGATGTCCTGAAGTGCTCACAGATCACCTTCTCCCCATACAATTTTACTTTACTTTTAAGCTACTGTACTTGCACTTTTTGTAACCTAAAAGAGGATTGATCTAGGTTAGAAAGAAAGAGGAAATTTTTTTTACAGTGAGATGAGATGGCACAGAGTGCCCAGAGCAGCTGTGGCTGCCCCTGGATCCCTGGCAGTGCCCAAGGCCAGGTTGGACAGGGCTTGGAGCAGCCTGGGACAGTGGAGGTGTCCCTGCCATGGCAGGGGTGGCACTGGGTGACCTTTAAGGTCCCTTCCAACCCAAACCATTCTGGATTCTCTGCTCTACCCCAGACCTCCACTGGATAGGAATAAATTGATTTTGACCCAGTTGTGTAAATACTTGAGAGGCTGTTCTCCCTTCTTCGCCCTCCTCTGCATGCTGAGCATGCAACAGGCAGATACAAGCTAAATTTCATTTTATTTTTTATATTTTTCAGAATGAAGGACACCATCTGTGCCATATCCTCCTGTTTATGTCTGCTGCATCTCTGCAGGCTGGAACCTCTCATGGCTGCCAACACAGAGCCTCTCCAGCTGCTGAACTCCTGGGTTTGGGTTTTGATCTTCTTTTTTCTCACTTAATAGTTCAGAGAGAAAGAAATTTCCAGTTGCAGGGCTATTTCTGAAATGGTGCTTGGCACCTGTGCTGAAATCTTGCCTGAAAGAGAAGGTGTAAAGTCCACAATGCCCAAAGGCAGATTCCTGATGAATTCCTGACAGGGAGTGTTGAGTGGTAATTCATCCATCAACCTGGGGAAGACTCAGTACCTCTCTTCCAGATAATTGAACTTTAATTTATTTAAATTTAATGGAATACCATATGGAGAGGAACAGAAAGCTAATTTAAAGCACTGCTCAAAGCAATCAATATGTTAACAGATTTCTTCAACATTTCACACTCAGTTGCTGAAAAACATTTAAAATGTATGGTTTTTTTTTAATTAGTATTATGAAAACACAGGGTTTCTGGCATGTTGGATTCAAAATTCAAGAGCCAAAATAAGCCTCTGTTGTGAAAATTGAAATATACTCTGGAAGCACAAATCATTTTATTGGAAGTGGAAGTGACAACTGTTTAATATTTTACCAAAAAATGCACATCTCTGAAGACTTCTAGGAAGACACCTATAAATCCTAAGGGCTCACATCACTGGGTTTCACATGGCCCTGAAATAAAAGCAGTAAATTTGTTGTAGGAGTTGCATTAAGAGATTGAAGTTGGCAGGAAGAACACACGAAGGAGCAGTTCAGTGTAAATGGATTAAACACAGATTAAAGCAGACAAATGCAAAATTCCCAATTATGCACATCAAAATTTTAATTATTTTCATATTTCCCTGATTCCTTTGATGTTCCTCAAGGTCAGTTCTTTCCATTCTGGATGTTGAAAACAAGTTATTTTTTTCAATGGCAGCATAATTAACACTGTCTTTCTACTCTTAAATGTTGATCTCCTAACATCGAACATGTTCTGCCCCACAGCCAAATGCTTTTTTATTCAAGGTAGAACTTAATTTACTTTTATATTTAAAAAAAAACTCCAAATGTGTAGGCAATTTAACATCCTAGAAAAGAATAAATGTCCCAATTCTATTTTATCTTATAAAAATATAACAGTTTAATGATGACAGTGAGTCTTATATCTGCAGTTTGTAATTTTCATTATGGTTTCATCTTTGTCAAGCTTGAAGAGTGCAAGCTGTAAAAATAAGTGAAAGGTTCTTTCTGAAAGTTTAATAACTTGGGGTTGTTAAGAAGGCTGGAATCTGAAAGGAGCAGTAACTCCCTGCCATGAAATTTCAGCAACTCGAACAAAGTTTTATGGAAATTCCATAAATAGATTTCAGTCAAACCTCACTGAGGGCAGGTCTGACTTTCCTGTGGATTTTTAAAAAGCAAATTATTTTAAGCACCCTTTTAAAAAAGTTTTTTTTTTCCCTTTTGGGAGGCAAATGATCCTGCAGCATTTTTCATGTCAGATTTGCCAAGTCCTCTCCCAGAAACTTATTAGTGTGATTGCTCAGCTTTGCAGAGACTAATAGTTCCAATGGAAAAAGCAAATAATGGCTAAAATATCTTCGGTATTTTATTT
>QUSF01000019.1:10053148-10164594 GCA_003676055.1 Chloebia gouldiae | reverse complement strand
TTTATTTTATTTTATTTTATTTTATTTTATTTTATTTTATTATTGTATTGTATTGTATTTTTTTACAATGCAACATTCATTCATTTTATTTGTATCTTTTGCCCCCTGGATTTTCAATCTCTTGGTATAGTCCTGACTATAGAAAAACAGACAATTAAAATGCTGAGGTCCTGCAAACTCTGCTTATTTCTTGCAAGATCAGTGTAACAGTAAATGGTGGATACCAAATAAAAATGAGGGGCTCTTTTAAATAAAATGCATAATAAAATTAATCTAATAAAATGAAGTTTGTCGTTCATTGGCCAGTCTGCTGGAAGGAATTTCTCTTAGAGTGGAATGTAGAGGAGCTGGAAATTGCACTTTCTATGAGCATTTTAAGGCCCTGTGAAATAAATCTGAAATGATCAGCAGGGAAAAAACCTCAAAGCCCCAAAAATTGCAGCAGTGCCAAAGGAAGGGGATTCCAGAGCAGGTGGGAAGTGAGGTGAGAGGTGCCCCTTTGATGCTCAGGGTGGGAACCCCTCCCTCACTCCCAGGGGATGCTCCTTCCTGAGCTTTCAGACCTTTGAGCATCCACACTACCCTGGAAATATTCCTGAACCCACGTGGGGGTGGCATCACACCCCTCCAAAGAGCCCAGCTCAGAGTGGGACCAACCAGCCCCCGCTGAATTGTAGGAACACGAAAAAACCTCCTCCAATCCAAAGGTTCTCGTGGCCCTCCAAGCAACCAGAGCTCAGAAGAACAGAATTATTTAATAGCCTGATAATGGTTCAATCAAAATTCACTGACAACTACTCAGCAAATATAATTTCATCTCCCTGTGGGCAAAACCATGGTTCAAAACCTTTAATTTCTAATTTAAGATCTCTTCTGTTCTGTTACCAAATCCCACCCAGAAAGCTGCCAAGATCCATCTTAAAACAGCTTAGGATCCTTCTCCCAGCATTATATTTGATGGAGGGTTTCTAAAATTCAGTGTAGTGATTAGAGACCTTCTAATTCCACACTTAAATGTATTTGGGGCACAGATATATATATATATATAACATATATATATATATATATATACACACATACCCATTTGATCTTATCCTACCCTTCCACTCAAATAATTCTTCTGGTTATCCCCAGATGATTTTTAGAGAAAATTATCATTTTGTTCTTGGCCTTTAATCTCCTGATTTCTCTCTAATACCTGAGTAGCTAAGCTGGGTAAGCCACAGGATTCAGCTGCAGCACGCGAGCCCCTGTGCTGATTTTCCTTTACACTCTTCCTGCAGTTCTGGTGGGCCAGTGCCCACTTTCACTGCCCTCCTCGAATTTTTGTGGAAAATTTGGGGCAGTGGCAAGGGGCAAACAGTGACAGAGCATTGCTCTGTTTGCCAGGCAGATCCCCCGTGGCAAAAATGGTGATGGTTGTATGAAATTAGCAATGTTGAGGGGCTGAAATGATGAAAGGAGCAGGCAATGAGATCTTAAACAAGTATTTCACCTGGGATTTCAAGGGTTTGCTCATGGGCTGAATTGGTATTTGTATTTTTACACAGTGAGCAGTGATTTCTTTTATTGATTCGAGTCCTCTTAGAGGCCTACACCCAAACTTTGTGAGTCCTCTAACTTGAGAAATTATTTCAGAAGCCTCCGTGACCATCATTTGGGGTGACATTGACGTGGTTTCAAACCCCACAGGTCTCCTCTTTGTTTTTCTTTATCACCTTGGCTGTCCAGACACAGAGCCCAGAGCGCCCGTGGGGCTTGGAATGGGGAAAGAACCATGGAAAAACGAAAATCCTGATGGCCAAACCCGCCCTGGAAGCTTTCCCTGCCTCTGGAGCAGCAGGAGAGCCTCGTGTGCTGTGGGGTGAGCAGGAGGCTTTGGTGTAGAGCCAGGGAAGCACATTCCAGCTTGGAATGATGAGCTGTGCACGCAGGAAGGTGCCGTGGAGCAGACGGGAGTGAGCTGGGGAGAGGGAGGGATGCAGGAGCTGTGACCCTGCTCCCAGGCTGGAGCAGTGCCTGGGAGCTCTGCCTCTGGCAGCTCCTGAGGAGTCCCCAGCGTGCTCTGAATTCATAAAAAACCACTGAAGTCTCTCCAGAGTCACTCAGAAGGTGTGGGTGGCATCATACAACGCTGCCAGGGGCTTGCTGGGGTTAAAAACTTGATGTGGGTGTGCTCCAGGGCCATCCATCACCAGGAGATTCAGGAACAGCTGAAGGCAACACGAGGCCTTGGTGTGCTGGGTGCCACCAGGAGCGTGTCCCCTCCTTCAGCCTGAGCCTGCTTTGCTCCTCTAGAGTGCTCCTCACTCAGGCTTTTTCATGTTTCCAAGGGCAGTGGTGAGCATTAAGAGAATAGCAAAGATATAATCATTTCTCCTGTGGATCACATCTATGCTGTGATGTCTGAGTGCATTTGCATAATTAAAACATGGCATTCAGCAAGAGAAGTTGCTTTAATGGATGACTCCCCTCACCCTCTACAACCAAGCACCATCTGTCATTTACAAAGAAAACTGGCTTTTCAACCAAGTTCTTTCTTTAGTATCTTTAGTTCTTCTTTAGTATATTTTATTTCCATGGCAGGAAACCTTTTCTGATTCCCAGGACACAATTTGGGATCTATAAATCAAGAAGTGGAGGAAAATGTCTGCTGCCTAGAGCGTGTCTGGCACGTGCCTGTGCCCAAGACGTGGACTTATTTCTGGAAAACCTTGCTGAAATTGGGATACCCCTGTCCTGACTGACCCTCACATTATTTGGGTTGCACACAGGGAGCAAATCCTTTCCTCCTTCAGGATTTCCTTCCCATCATCCTTGCATTCCCTCCTACCTGCTGCTCACCTTCACACCTTCACTCCTGTCTGGAAGCAGAATCAGTCTCTTCCATCAGGTTTTTCCAAGCAGGATGGAAAGATTGGTTGGTTTGCTGTGATTCATTGTTGTTATTTCCCTTTTTTTCCTTTGTCTGTGTGGGAATTTGTGTTAGACAAGCTGAGGGGAGAAAGGGAAGCTGGGGTGTGGGTTTGATCCAGGGGCAGGATGGGACTTTGTAGATGACAAAGGAAGAACCTCAGATCCTTCAGCACTTCTGCTCCTTTTGGGGGAGGAAAAAGCCTGGTCTCTCCCAAGATGACATATTTTCAATTAATTCCTTTTGAATTTTCTGGGAGCAATACTCAAAGAAAAAAAAAAGCCAGAAAGAGGCAACATTCTCCTAACAAAGATTACAGCAGGCAAAACTGGAGATCCCAGCATTCTCCCCCGAGTTTCATAAAAAAATTAGTTTCTACCTCCTTTTGTACCCCACTGTCTGTCTGTAGCTCTAAGTGTGCTGCCTCGGTGGCACAGGCTTTTAAAATCCTCTGCTCAGGGAGCTCCTTGCCCTTATTTCCATGGATAGGTGTGAAACCAGAGGGAGTGAGATCCCTGGGACCACTCTTTACACATCTGGGCTTGAGTGACAGAGTCAAAGCCAGAGAGAATGGTCAGACCTGCTTTCCCCAAGATGCCCTTGAAGGAAGGTGTGAGATGCTGGAGATGGCTCAGTGGCAGAGCCTCCCCATGGCAGCAGCTTTTCCATTGCTGGTCCCAATTCCCAAGCTCCCCCCAGTCCCTGATTTCTGCACAGATTTTCTGCTCTTGTAACACACAGCAAGAAATTCCTGTGGTGGGGTCTCCCAGTGCCAGCACATGTGGGCTGCTCCATGGGTACATATTTGTGCTCTTTCCATTTCAGCATGATTTAAGGCTGTGGGGAAAACAGTTACAAAGGGGGAGAAAAACAAAAACCCCAACCTCTCCCAGACTGCTGTGGCCAGGCAGCTGAATTTCACCAACCCAAGCTGCTCTGAGATAATTAGCCTCAAAAGTCAGAAGAAACAAGCCAGATGTTCCCAAACCTGTTCAGCAGAGATTCTGCCTTTGATTATGACAGTTTAGCATATGACATAAAACTGTCTAGAGTTGAAACTAGAGTTTAATTTCTAAGATGGTTTAAAAAAAAATTCTGCTTCATAGGACAAAACTATCTCAGGAAGGAGCAAAGAGCTTCTGAAAACCAGCAGGATAAAAGGCACAGTTAAGTAAAAAATTAATGAATTTTACCCTCTGTAGAATATTAGTCCCAGCTACAACAGAAAATGGAGCATATAAGAAGTGATTATGCACAAAAAAATACAAATAAAAATCTGCATCTATAATAATAATAATTATGGGAAACAAGTGTACAGAACATCCCTTCCTATTAAAGAATTTGAAAGGAAGCACATGGAAAAGCCATGATACTTTCAGTTTTTCAGCTGAATTTTCAGTATTTTTCATTTACCTTCAGTACTAGACTAGAATAAAGTCAGCAAGGACACCATGAGTGATCCCATCTGAAGAACTCATACCATTTTATTTGGGGTTGTTTGGTGGATCTCAATTCTGGAAGCAACTGAAGAGACTGTAGGAGGATTGAGAAAGAAAAAAGAAGTATGAGAGAAGGAGCTAATTAAGATTCTAGACTATTGGAAAATCCCAATGCCACAGAATATGAAAGGTCAGGTAACTAAGAAACAGTCAAATTAAATTTACTTTCCCCTTTGGCTTTCCAAGAAAACCTCTGCAGCCACGGAATATTTCACCCAAAGGAAAACTGCATGGAAATATTAGGTGAATTTCAGAGAAAGGGCTTATTGAAATGCTTTCTCAAGAGCACTGGAACGCTGCACTGAGCTGCACAGACACCTGCCAAGTGCTGGGGCAGAAATCAGTGGCAAAGCAGCACTCAGGGTGATTATCTGATTATCCCTCCTGATGAGGACACTCAACAAAGGCCGAGCTGCTTGGAGCCCACTCTGTGTGTGACCTTTCCTGCTGCACTGCTCTCATCCAGTAACTTCCAATGCTTCATGTGGAACGTGTGGTCACGGATCAAATCTCTCCAGAGCAGTCAGGAAGAGGAATGACTGCAGCTCTGCCAAAAGGACAGAGGTTCCCAAGTTCAAATCTTTATTGTGTGTGACTGCTGGGGGAATCAGTTACATCCTGCCCAGTGGCAGCTGGTGTCAGAGCTCACCCTCTGAGCAGCCAGCACTGATGTAGCTGATCTGTAAAGCTGTGAGCTCTATTAATCACTTCCCAGCTGGAATAATTTACTGGACTGACATAATCTAATGGTTCACTGCAATATCACAGACTGTGATATGATTTCTTTTCTGATAACGTTTCTAATTCACAGTCCATACCAATTTATTTTTTTTAATAATATATCCTACTGAGTTTGCACATCTGCTTAAGGTTCTCTACAGTAAGTTTGTCATAATTTTGGGTAGTATAGTTTTGTAACAGAAAGGGGGATTTTGTAATACACTGCTGTACAATAACAAACAAATCTCTTGCAGCTACAGTTACCCTGGATTCAGCAGAGTCCTCAAGCAATTAATTCTTCTCAATTTGTTCTCATTCTTCAGCTTCCCTTTTCAAAGACATCCTTGTCAAGATTTCTGCAGACATGCTAGCAAAGCCCATCTGAGAGCCATTCTTAAGAAAAACTGTCTCAAATCTGAGCTTAGCTGAGCTGGTATCATAGAATCAGAATGGTTTGGGTTGGGAGGGACCTAAAGCTCATCTCATTCCAACGCCTGCCAAAGACATCACATCCCATTGCTTAACCCAAAGAGTCAGTGTTTTATCAGGTGACACAATGAGGATGGACCAAAGGACAAAAGCCTTGGACATAAATATAGATAATTTTCTAATATTGTCTTGTCTAATGATGAACTCCCCAGATTCCCAGTAAAACTGAGGATTTCTCCTGCTGTATCAGAATTCAGGTAGCAGCCCCCTGGATAGCTGCAGGTATCCCACAACAAAGGTAGCTGGGAAAGATTGACTAAATATTTCTTCACATAAAGCTGAATGAAACCCTGCAAGTCAAACCAAGTTGATTTTCAATAGTAGAGAGAAGATGTTTAAAAATGTGACTTGTGGAGGAAAAAGCATCTGCAAAGGATGTTCTCTTTATCTCCTTGGAAAAAAGCCACTGCTGTTTATTTGCTGTTTTTCAGGCTGATGTCTACTCACTCTGCCTGGTTAAAGCTCATCTCTTCCCTGTGAAGGAGAGAGTTATCTTCATTTTTCACAGAGCATGGCTGAGTTTCAGACACTGCCTTATCTAAGGTCACAGGATGACAAAAGTAGCACAGAAGGACATCCAGACCACTTGAAGCACAGCCCCATGTTGAAACTGTTGAACTTCTTCCCCGTGAGCAGGAACTGGACTCATATCTGTATAATATCCTGTTTATTAGGGCCACTTGACACAGAGAAATGTTTTCAGGGAAAAATCCATGTTTAATGAATTAGTAAAAAGAAAAGCTGCCTTCAAAATAGCTTCTGCCTCTAATTATAGTAGGAGAGGAAGAAACACTTCAGCTTCTTCTGTGAAATTCTATTTGCTTTAGTTTGAACCACAACAGAACTCAGATCCTGCAGGAATACAGTAGAAGATTACATGTGTCTTATTTATGCAGTATTTATTGCCTTCTTTTAAAATATTTGGCCAAGACTTGTCTTCATAACCACCTTCCTCCAAACAGAATCCACAAAAAATGCAACTACAGTTTTTTAGAGGAATGCATGTGCTTTCTAGCACCCACTGGTCTGACAGGTAAATGTTAATTAGCTGAAAATGCCTCCCAATTTAATTAGGATAAAAATAGGCTGTTCCTGTTCTATTGATCAGGAGAACACACTGAAATATAGCTGAGCATCAGACACAGATGAGTGTAATTTCTGACCCAAATCCTTCATCAAATTAAAATACACTTTTATTCACTGCTTGGAATGCTTCATAGAAATATAATCAATGGGACTATGAGGATGCAATTCTGGCATTTGGAACTTAAGGGAAGGGATGAATTTTTAAAATAGATTTTTAGGCTTTGGTGGGTGAGGACAAAGCAAACACAGCAGGTCACAGCCCGAGCATGCGCTGTGAGAGCCACGGTCCCTTGGTCTGCCTCATCATCCTTGGGAAGTTTCCTGACGAAGTTCAAGCTGCAGGGAGGCCTTTAGGAGGTTTCTCATGGCCCATCCCAAGTGTGTCCTCCCCTGGTGGAGATGGCTCTGGCACATGCTCCAAACAGAGCCAGTGGCTTGGTCTGCTCATGGCAGATGGGTTAAGAGGTCCCTGAGTCAGGGGGGAAGTGGGAGCTACATCATCTGCGAGCTCCACAGGTCACATTTGTGACAGGATGAAGCCAGCTGGACGTGGGCTGCTTTTCCATGGGCTGGAAAATAAGGGTCTGGATTGTGCAATTGGTGTTTGTGGTGAGGGGAATCCGGCTGTGACACAGGAAGGGTCACGCAAGAGAGGACTCATCCCAGAAAGCGTGTGCAATCAGCTGGGATCATCTCCTCTGGAATGTTGGTATCAAGAGAGACAAAGCCCACACAAATCCAACCCAAAGCTCCCGTGCTGCTGGGGATGTGCTCCTGTGTTTGGAAAGCAGCAGCACCAGTGTTTTCTTGCCCAGCACTCACCACCTTGCAGGCAAACAGGAGGGAAGGAGCCCCTCAAGCTGTCAGCACTTTCTTACTCTGTGTCCTCCTCTTTTCACCTCTCTGGGTATTCCTATTTGGCTTTTGCAAGCACTGATATCTTGATTTCTCCTTCTCCACTCTCAAGCACTCCCCTGTGCAGAACCAGGACTTGATGATCCTTGTGTGTCCCTCTCAGCTCAGGATATTCTATGGTTCTATGATCCCTGATTTTTAAGTTCCTCTGTGTGTTCTTCCTCAACCCAGATTTGACCTCTTGCTGCAAGACAGCAACTTGTTCATAAAATGTTTTCTAAGCCAGTTCTTTATTTAGGCAGCTGCTTTTCTCTTTATGTCTGCATACCATATTAAAAAAAAAAAAACAAACCAAAAAGTTGCAGATTTTTTTGTATGGTGTAAACCTCCACAGTTCTGCTTTTAACTTTCAAGCCTTGCAGTTCTTTTCACAACAAAGATCCCACCCTTGTGGGATCTCCCAGTTTATCCAATAGATCTTTCCTATGTTTTCATTTGGGATGAAAACTGGAGATGGGTGACTCTTCAGGCAAGCAGGAAAGGGAAAATGAAAACAGTCAATAATAAATTCCCTGGAAAACAGCTGAGATTTTTAGATAGTCTTAATTTGGTTCCTTAATCTCTATTTTTTCAGGCTGAAAAATCCCCCAAGTGAGAACTGTGTTTCACACATCAAATAGATCCCCACACCTCTGCTTTACTGGGAGTCTTGGAGAAAGCTGGACACTGTGGACACAGGAGCTATAACGTGGCTGGGAATT
This sequence comes from Chloebia gouldiae, assembly GCA_003676055.1. Lineage (NCBI taxonomy): Eukaryota > Metazoa > Chordata > Aves > Passeriformes > Passeridae > Chloebia > Chloebia gouldiae. The sequence goes on along the minus strand of QUSF01000019.1, from coordinate 10,156,270 downwards.
ACCTTCAGTCCCCTTCTAAACACCCTTTGGCACACTACTGACCTCACAGCCTGTGTTTTGGCCAAATTCCTGCAAAATCTATCCCTCAGTTCACGCAAGAGTGCTATCAACACATGTCAAAGTGAAGAGGGAAGACATAGGGAAATGGAGCTGAGCTCCACAGCATCTTCCAAGGGATAACCAGATAACCAGAGCTCATGCTTGGGGCTGGATCCTTAATTTTTAAAGTGGTGCAGGGAGAACTGAGCATTAACAGGAATGGAAGTCCTCATGAAGCAAACCAAAAAGCCTGAAAATGTGAGTTTAAGCACAATAAGTGCCAGCAGAGAGATAATTGGGTGCACTTCTGGCCTTATCTGCAAACTCTGCTGTACACGGAGTCATTAAAAGCAATCTCCAGTGAAAAAGAACGCCCGCCTCATATTGAGCTGTTTAAGTGGCTGCTGTGATTATGCTCACAGATTTTTTTAAGAATACACATGTAGGAAACTGCAGGTTTTAATTATAGGTAGGCTGCAAACAAGGCTGGGCTGACCTGGGAGTGACCTCCCAGTGTCCATCTGGGGAAGAGAGAGGCTGCTTTCCTTCTGCATCCCAAATCAGCTGCAGTGGCAAGGACCCTCTCTGAAAGCACCTCCTTACTCCAGCTCTCTGTGCTGATCTCCTGGGAATGTCACTCTGGAGGAGGAATGGATGGATGGATGATGGATGGATGGATGATGGATGGATGGATGGATGGATGGATGGATGATGGATGGATGATGGATGGATGGATGGATGATGGATGGATGGATGATGGATGATGGATGGCTGATGGATGGATGATGGATGATGAATGGATGGATGGATGGATGGATGATGGATGGATGGATGGATGGATGGATGGATGGATGGATGGATGGATGGATTTTACTTTTACTCTTTTACAAACTTTTCACTTTCTTCTGCTTTTCTAATTGTAAACCAAGGTACTCAGGATGTAATGATTTCAGGAAGAGGATTAAGCCCTTTTTTAAAATGAAAATTAAATATTTGGAGACAGCGAATACTGCACAATTGTCATGAATGTTTTGCTCATATTCTTTCTTCTTTTTTTTTTTTTTTTTTCAATTTGGAAAGCCCCTTGAAAGCATAACTTTCCTCTCTCCCAGGTTATCTGTGAACCACAGGTGTGGCAGATATACCTTTATTTTGCAGAGAAAGATTTTCACACCCAGGTACTTTTTTTGAACTGCTGACTTCCCTTTGAACTGAGCAGCCCTGGAAGGAGAGGATCCTAAAGAAGCTGAGCCTGAGGAAGTCCTCAAAGAGGTCTCCCCTTATTTTATTAATGGAAAAATACCCAATAAACAGGAAGGAGGTGCATGCGGAGAGACCACAGTAGATGGAAAGAAAAGGGAGAAAAGGTTAAAGGGTGGTTGACAAATTTAAATGTGAATGTTTCCAGACCCTCTTGGAACTGGATGAAAGGTACTGATCTCCTCCAGGCTATCTCAGTCTTTTGGTTCAGGACTGAGATTCTGCATTATGCAAAATATGCTTTCCTGCTACAGTTTCACCATTTCAAGACCTTAAAATGCAGAATAATTTAACTATTTCAATTGGTTTGCCACAGAGATGTCTACTGATAAATTGGAGTTAAGGCATTTCCCATACTTAAAACCTGTCAGCACAGCTTTTTTAACTCAAATTATGCCATTTTTTTAGCAAATGCATTCAATGGCAAAGAACTGTGTAGAACATACATAGAACCATTGGGGTGAAGGGAACTGCTGTCCCAGGGTTGGGGGTTTGGTAGAGGAAGGTACACACAGAAATGGAGTTTTTAAAAGCAGCCCTAAAAGTAGTGAATAATCAAAGAATAAAACCCCAGGAGGGTCTGGGCAGGAAGGGATCTTAAATCCCATCCAGTTTCACCCCCTGCCATGGCAGGGACACCTTCCACTGTCCCAGGCTTCTCCAAGCCCTGTCCAGCCTGGCCTTGGACACTTCCAGGGATCCAGGGGCAGCCACAGCTGCTCTGGGCACCTGTGCCAGGGCCTGCCCACCCTCACAGGGAGGAATTCCTTCCCCAAATCCCATCTTTCCTGGCCCTCTGGCAGTCTACATCCATTTTCTCTTGTCCTGGCATTAGAGGAGCTGATTCTCCTATTCAAGAAAACACTACGTGGTTCTTTAGCACTTCACCCTACATGTTGATTCATGAATTTTTGGCTGGAATGTAAGTGAGCACCATCTTGGACTGAAAGGTCTAGTCTGAACACTGAATCAAAATCAAGGAGCTCATCCTGTGGGATTGTTAAATTGAACTCTACTTCAGTGTAATTGCAATTGTAATTGTAACTTTGTCTCCAAATCTGCAAGCTCATATGTTACGAAATGTCAGCACCATAAAACGCCTGCAGGTTTGCAAGCTCCAGCCTGTGCTCCTGGAAGCTTGGGTTTATTCTCACATCCCTGTCCATGAGAGTTAATTGAACCCTGCAGTTTCCAGAGGCTCTGGGGGAAGCCTTGTGCCCAAGGGCCAGCTTTTCCTATCAAATGAGGTATGGGAGAGAGAGAATTAGTGGAAGCTTCAGAACTGAGACACATCTTACAAACACCACCTCTGAAAAGTACCTGGAGTTTCCCTCCATTCTCCATGGAACTGAAATGAGGAACACAGCCAGATTATGCAACAGGGCTATGCCATTTCTGTCCATTCTGTACAAATCTCTTTAGATAAACAGATTCCCTTCTCCCTATCTCCATCACATCTTCGGAGTTAGCCATGGAATTTCAGCCACGATGGTCTAGGGTTTAAGTGGAATAAAGGCTTTTAGGAGGAGAAAGTTTATCTTTTATTGGATTACTCTGAAAGGACAGATAAGCATCCAGGCATGCAAGTCTAAATGTTTGGAAAGGAATTCCTTGTTGGAGACCTTGGCCTTTCTCTCCAGCTTTTTCAGTTTGTCTAATAGAAGTATTTTTCCTTGCAAAGCTTGCCATGGCTCTTCCTGAAATGCTGCACAGAAGTCAGGGAACAGCAGCCTGGATTCCCAGTCAGGAGAGGCTCAGAGGCAATTTTTGAAGAGCTGGAAGACCAGCCACAAACATGAGTTACACATAGGTCTCATGGGCTCAGATAGGAGCAGGTCTGATTTTTTTTTTTGGCTGCAGACACTCAAGGCCATTCCTTGGCAGTGTTACAGGAGCAATATTTACACAAGGATGAAGGACAACTTTGTCAAGGCATTTGCACAAATTAAAAACTTTATTTTTCCTTGCTATTATTTATAATAGCAGACTGAAAAGAAAACCAACAAAAACCAAAACAAACCCAACCCAAAGCTGGTTTCCCTGTGAAGGAATGTTAATTGGTTTTCATGGTAAGATTGAGTGACACTGTGTTTTCAAAGCACAGTCTGCATCTTGAGTGAACTGTGAGGATGAGGAGGAATAGGAAAGTATTTTTCCTTCTTATTGGGAATTCTGTATTGATAATGAGGAGCAGAGGCTTTAACACAAGAGATTTATGCTGAGTGATTTGTGCTGAGCTGGAGAACAAGCTATTTTTTTCACTCATAATATGAAGAAAATTTAGTTTGGCTTCAGGCTGATCCCTGAATATATGATAATGTAGATAAAAATGTATTGAATTTAGCTTCAACTTTAAAAGAATAAAATAAAAAGGAAAAGTCAGTATTTAAAATCTGTGACCACATATGGATCTTGGTAAGGTCTGCTGATATTCAACACCCTGCTGGAGCTGCTCAATACACAGGAGATACACTCTGTGTGCCACAGACCAGAAAAATAACAATGAACTTCTGAGTTAACGCCCCTGATTGCTCTAGAATTGAATGTAAGACATTACACAAGTTTCTGAAATGAATGATCTCATAGACCTTTCATACAGGAAATAAACCTGTACACCTGCATGGTTCCTGATGGGTGAAAATGGGACAGTGTCCTCAGTGGCTGATTAGAGTTATTTAGAAAACAGCAGTTCCACTTTGTAGGTGAATGTTGGAATTCCTTAATCCCTTCTCATTCTAAACTGGAATAAAATGTTAACATTTGCTGGTGCAATAATCGCTGAGTTAGCTGGTTTTGTGGTTTTATAGTTGAAAAACCCAAACAAACCCAAAGAAAAACTGAAGGTAACACCTTACTGATATGAAACATTGATAGATTCATCAGGAAACTAGAAAATGGAGTCCAAATTCATTTGTCAGCTCAAGCACTGCTGCTGTAAAGCCAGCCTGGTACTAGTGCTGCTCCATGTCTGTCTGAGCAAGGATTTTTGGATACAGCTGCAGACATTCTCTGCTTCTGCCCCAGCAGCACCCAGAGGGTGTGAGACACAGTGAGCTTCATCCTGATACGTTTTGGGCTGAAAAAAACCTAAATATTTGGGAATCTATAATATCTGTCTTTCTATTCCCAGCCTCACTTGCTCTCTGAAGTGCAGATTTGATCTCAGCACTTCAGTTCCACCTCAGGCCTGCAATGAAGCAGTGCTGGAAATGGTGGGAAACTTTATGGCTGGTAGGCACAAAGGGTGAAGCCAGTCCCAGAAAGTCCATTTTGCTCCAGAGCTCTTTAAAGTGAAAAGCCTCAAACATTTATTCTTACTGACAGAGTTAGAAATGTATGAGGCTGTCAAAACCCAACTCAGATGCAGTGTTGTGTCTATCACGGTGTTGGTGGAGTTTAGATAGGAACGAGAAAATGAATTTGTTTCCTCAGCAGCAGAAAATTGCTTATTTTACAAGGTGCCACGGAGAGTGTTATCTACTTGGGATTTATGGGGTGGAGGCTTTAATAATGCATTTCAGCAGGAAAGGAATATTTGTTTTATGACATCCTTCCCAGGATGGTGCTTGGCTTTTAGATGCACTGTGCCTTGAAAATTACCAACGCACCTATCAGGGAGCTGAGACACCACTTAAACCAGGGAAAGGCAGGATTTCCAGAGGGGTGGGAGCCCAGATTTTTCCCAAGACTTGGGGGCAGCTGGGCTGCAGAGACACCCTGGTGGGGCAGTGTCAGGGACAGAGCATCGAGGCATTAAATGCAGCTCATTGTTTTGGACAGCACCTCTGTGTGTGGAAGCACCATTAGCTACAGCAGTGGGGCTGGAGCCGTAAAAACCAATTCCTGTAGGATAGCACCAGTGTGAAACACTGCCCGCTGATATTTGATAACAACAGCGAGGTAGCACGGGCCTTTTGAGCCAAATAAGGATAAAAATGATGCTGTTGCTTCTATATTGAAGTCGGAGGCTCTGCAAACGGGCTGTAATGTGATTTTTTTTTGGCCAGCAGCAGCTCTGTCAGCTGAGTGGAATGGCCACAGCCGGCTGAGCAGGGGGGAAGCGCCGTGTGACAAACAGCCAACAGGAGGGCAATATCAAGGAGGTGCAGAGAGTTATTTGTTGCTTAATGAAGAGCCTCTCGAGGCTGAAAATTTACAGTGCTTTCACAGTTCAATTTTTGTTGGAGAGGGGAATAAAAATAAGCCTTGAGTGGAGCGCGGTGACGCCGCGGCGCGCAGAGGAAGCGGCGCAGACCCCGCACACCCGCGGCCCAAAATTGCATTGACAAGGGAAGGCAGGCTGAGAACACGAGCCAGCAAAGGTCAGCCAGGACACTGTATGGGGTGGTAATTAGGCCACTAATTAGATTCTCTAGGGCAGGCTGGGGAAGGAAGAATGCTCTAGAGTAGGAAAAGGAAGAAATTCCTGTTGCGCTGTCAGACGTGTCCCTTCAGACCAATCCGCCTCAGGATGGTCGTGGTGAGCCAAGTCCTGGGGGAAATGAGGAGCAGCCTGAGCAGCTGGGGTGGGGTACAAGGATGCTGTGACAGGAATAAGCAGGTTTTCTTCACCAAAGAAACAGTGAAGTTCAGAGAAAGACTTGCTGTGAGTCCTCCACCATCCCCAGAGGAAAGTCCTTGGCCAAGCAAGTGGGGTCAAAGCTGGGTTTTGGTGAAGGAAGGGGAGGATTGGAGGTGTTCAAGACAGGAATCTTCCCTTACAAGCCAGAGTGCACTCACTGTCTCTCCATAATGTGTAGGTAATGGGAGTAAGGTGAATTAAAAAGGCTGAAAAATTCCCTGGAGAAAACCAGGTCCCCATTGAGTACAAGAAACTGATTTTGTGTTATACAAACACTCCAAGTTGATTTTCTGAGGTGGATTCTTTGCAGAATCACACTCCCCACTGACTTGTGCTTGGCTCCATCCTGATCCCCTCCTCCTGGTCAGATTTAAAAATCACATTTCATCTTATTTTTCATTTCCTGGGCTGTGAGATCAATAGTCTAGTCACATATAAACATAATCCAAATCTTCTTTTTGTACTGTTTTTGTTGTTATCACAGAAAGAACTTGGACTGAAAAGAACATTTTACAAAAGATTGTTGATTCTGCTGGGATGGATCAAAGCTAGAGCTGTAACATTGAGGGAAGAGAATTCAAACAGAAAGGAAAAAGTGAAGGCATCTGGGACATATAACAAATGCTTCACTTTAGCTATGATTTTTCACTTCTATTTTACCCTGTTCATAGGAAGAAATTCTTCCATGTGAAGGTGGGGAGGCCCTGGCACAGGGTGCTCAGGGAAGTTGTAGCTGCCCCTGGATCCCTGGAATTGTCCAAGGCCAGGTTGGACACTGGGGCTTGGAGCAGCCTGGGACAGTGGAAGGTGACCCTGCCATGGCAGGAGAGTTATAAATATGTGAACATATCTCCAATCTATCCACAGATAAAATCAGTGAACTGTGCTGGGCCAACCAGACAGGAGGGAAACTGAACCTAATTTACATTACACTCTATTCTTGTGGTGCTTCTTATCTCTGTACAACTTGAAAGTAAAGTTTGGAGTCCAGGTACAGATCATATTGAATGTAAAGTATGGGAAATCCTCCCCACAGTCAATTATCCCCAACAATTAAATCTCTGAGGGGGAACAATCTTTTTTGTTGGTCATTGGAAAGAGCACAATGCCTTCAAATCTACTGAAAAGAGTTCCCTAAGGAAAAGGCATGCTCCAAAAGAAACCCAGAACTTGGTGGTGGAACATTTCTGGTTATATCTATCTGGAATTTGGATACTTTGGTCAGAATTGCATCCAGTTCAATTAAGACCATACATGTCAGCATCACTTGTCCTGTCACTTTCTTTGGCCCAGCACTGGGATGAAAAGAGGGAGACTTTGGATAGGGAAGGGGACTTTTGGAGCAGTTAACAACTGAGCTGTGCTCCTTGGCTACAGCACAGTGAATGTAAGAGGTCATTTGCCCAGAAAGTTAATCAGAGGTCACCTTTTCATCTCCCCAAAGCACAAAACACCAGCAGCCTTCGCTCAGCTGGCGACCAGTTGAAAAGGAAAAAATAGATTGTCATTTTTTCGGGCAGCAGCACTTGCCAGCCTCAGCTGCAGCCAGTGGTGAGATTCCTCGTTGCCTGAGGAAGTGTCCAGCAGAGCTGCAGGGAACACAGAGTACAGAGGAAGGGCTGGCTCTGTGTTCCTGGGGTTTGGGAATGCTCTACCTCCATGGAGCTGCCAGCCCGGCAGCCAGGGTCAGCGGCGGAGCATAAATCCAACCACAATGTCTCCTGGCGGAAAAAGAGAAGAGAAAAGGAGCAGGAATAAAAGTTGATTGTGGAATTGAAACTAGAGGGGTGTGGCAGGAGGGAGAGGGAGAGAAGTGCCTGATTTGGCAGGGCAGAGGTGCAGGGGGTGAGTGGAAGTCGGAGTGGAGCATCCCACTGCACGCCCTGGCAGGACAAGAGGAAAGGCTCAGCAAACACGGAGCCCTGGGGACTAAAGCAAATATTTCAGCTTGGAATGGAAGCGCTGATTTTATTGTGCAACACAAATTCATTTTCTTGTACTCACTGAGGACCTGGTTTTCTCCAGGGAATATTTTCTGCCTTTTTAATTCACCTTACTCCCATTACCTACACATTATGGAGAGACAGTGAGTGCACTCTGGCTTGTAAGGGAAGATTCCTGTTTTGAACACCTCCAATCCTCCCTTTTCTTCACCAAAACCCAGCTTTGACCCCACTTGCTTGACCAAGGACTTTCCTCTGGGGATGGTGGAGGACTCACAGCAGGTTTCAATCAGTGGGGCCACAGCAATGATGGGTTATTTTTATTTCCTTGAAGGAATGGACAGAAATGGGGAATTTTATCACCTCCCACCTTCAATAGATGTGTGGGGAGCGCAGAGGGAGCTCACAACACCCTGGTGGCTGCTGAGAGCCTTCCCAAGTTCACTGGGCAATACTTTGTGTTATTTGCAGGCAGTAATTGACAGTGGCAGTTTAATTAAACAAAAACAGCAAGACAGTTTCTTGCTAAAAGGGCAGGCAACAATAATTTTCCAGAAATGGATCCTTCCAGCTTTCACTGAGGATAAACACTCAGAGCCCTTGCAAATTCTGATAAGTGACTTCAAGCCTGCGTTGTTATCTTGCTTTTTTTTTTTTAATACTCTGAAGTTGTTGGGAGGAATAAAAAGAGCCAGAAATCTTTATTATTCTTCCTAAGGGATTCATTGCATTCTACTTTGCATTGCTTCATCTTATTACCAGTTTTCACTGTACATGCTTTTAATAAATACTTATTGCTATAAAGATAATAACATTCTTATCACATTAATGGTTTTGCAGTGGTGTAAATGAAAATGAATATTAATAACATTAACAGTAACCTTGATACAGTAGAGCATCAGTAACTGGGAAATATTTGAGTGTTTTACAGTACAAAAAACCTTTCTTTTCTGGTTTTCTATGCCAGCACTGGAAGGGAAAGTAGGAGAGACAGAAATTTAGATATTTGTAGAAAAGGCTTGGTGATTATTTCCCATTATAGATCACTGCAGTCAAAGTTATTAAAAATATCTTCTCATCCCCAATTCTTCCCTGAGGTATTTCTGCTGCCTTCCAGCTCTGCAATGAATGAATGCAGACACCATATGGGCACTTGTCTTCCAGCCTGTGTGTGTGGGTCTTCTGGGGCTCTGCTCAGATTCCAGCAGATGGGTCAGACTGACATTTCTTTTCTGAACTAGAAAAAAAAAAAAAAAGCAATAGGGCTACACAGCCATTCTGCCTCTTCTCATCCAAAAAGCTGAATGAATCAACCACAGGGAATTTTGCTCTCGTTTAAATTGCATGAAAGAAAAAGTCACCTGCGAGCAAGCCATCAAATATGGTGATTTTTTGCAAGCCTGTACATTTCCCAAACGTTCTCCTTTGTTCATATGCAGGCTGAATTTGAGATTGGGAGCACATGGAGCTGAGCACCAAAGTTTTTTACCATTTTTTTTTTCACCTGTGTTGGCCTACAAACTCCAACAGGAGCCGCTGATCCCAGTGGTAGTATGTTCTGCAGCAGAGAGAAGAATCATCTCTGAGCAAAGAGCTCTGTGTTAGTACAACACAGAGGAAATTCCAGTGTGCTGGGAGGGCAGTCAGAGGCAATGAGCATTGCAAGATTTCCAGTAGTAAGCAGAGATTTCACACTGTAAAAGCAAGGGTTTATGTGAGATTAAGCCTTGAGATTTTCAAGTCTGAAAAATTTGATAATGTCAAAGTTATTGTCTTCACTGGGCTGAGCCCTGTCACACTGCTCATTTGCTTTTGTACCTTGGGGACGTTTTTACACACTAAGGCATAAATTTAACAGAATAAACAGCAGAGTAAATAACTACAGATGGTAACTGCAGAGCAACCAAGCGTTGGCTCCAATGGTGAATTTAACTTTAGGGTTCCCTGCTTTAGCAGATGGCAGATTTCAGGCCTGACTTTGCATTGATGTAACTTTCTTAAGTACAATCTTTTGGTGGGGGTTCAAATTCACCGAGATTTTGCTTTAGCTGAAGTTGCCTCAAACATCAAATGTGTGTTTGGATATATAACTCATCTCATCTCAGGTGTTTTTGTTTGGGTTTTCAGTCTGGGGAAGGCAGCTGGATTTTACAACAGGGTGGAGAGTGTCAGCCAACAGCTGGTGACAGAAGTAACAAGACATGAAATGAAGAACTCCTTTAATATGATCATGTAGAATAATGTATTGCTCTGGTTCTAACTGGAGATGGAAATAAGAAAATGTGGCTGTAACACTGCAGGAACCTGCATCAGCTCCTTCAATGACTCCTGAAGAGCCTGAGGAACTGTGTAAGAACCTGACCTTGTTGTCAGCATATCCTTCTTTTCCACATTATGACAGTGCTCCTATCACTGGCTATAAACAAAAAGTAGATGCATTCTACAGGAATATGTAGATCCTAGCAGGCACACTCACCTCTCTACACTGGCACCACTAATCTGTCTCTCTCCATCACTCTGATTTACAGCAGTCATCAAAATGCAGACTAAGGCCTCTCAGTAGTGTTTATCTCACTGTCACTTTGTCACTTTGTCACTTTGTCACTTTGTCTTGCTCCTATGCCTCTGAGCAGGCAGAAGCTGGCAGCCACTGTCTCCAGCATAACAGTGGATTGAATAGATTAAAAGTGGCCAAAGGGTGTTGTGGAAACCAGAGGTGTGAAGGAAGGTGGCCAGCTCTCCAAACAGAATCATTAAAGATGGCAATGCAGCCTTGGCATTTGTTAATGCCCACAAATAGCACCATAATTTCACCATCCAGAAATACTCCAGGGAAATAAACATTTCTCATCATTGCCAGGAAAGAGGAATCATTAAGGAACAGAATGATGATGAAATGCAGAAAGTCTTGCTTCTTGAGCACAACACATTAGTTTCTGGGACATGAGGCTCATTTGTAATAGGGATCTAATTCATATAATCAACACCAAGGCTAAACACTGAAGAGAAGATTTTCTGAAATGAAGATTGATTTCTGTGCCAGTCTCTCCATGCTAAACACAGTCCCAAGTTGCATCTCTCTGTCCAGGAGCGGATGTTTAGAAGCCTAAATATCCATTTGTGCATACCAACAGGCAGCCTGCCTGTGCAACCCAAAGAAAAGCAAGAGAGGGATGGGTTTTCCAACTCTCAACTCCCTGGTGGTGCTTCTTGGCTCTGACTGAGAGCAGAACTGGCTCGGGGTGCCTCTCTGTCCTCAGTGTTCCTGGGCAGGATCCACGAGGCTCTGAAGAGCTCCATGGCACCGCTCCGAGCCCTTCGGATCGGGATGAGGCTCTTGCTCCGTCTCATCTGCTGTTACAGCAATGCTCAACATTAATATTTTCCTCTTCACCACAAGTTCTCAAAGCCCTTTTCAAGCCTTATTAAGGTTCACATCACACTCAGGGATGATGCAGAGCTCCTAATGACAAGGCAAAACGAGGGCAAGAGAAGCGACTTGCTCAATGTCACACGATTGCAACCCAGAGACCGCAAAGGGAGGATTTGAGTCTCAGTAGTTTGCTCTGAGCCCTAATGAATACTAATGACTGGCCATACTGATAATTCATAGGGCCTCCACTGGGTTCAACACACACCAAGTGCTGTTGAAATGCTCATTTTTTCTGATCACTGGGGCTTTTCATGGTGTTTGTCCCACAGCCCACTCCTCTTTGCCGATATGGAAAACCACCGAGTTAATCAGATATTGCTCCACCAGTGGGAAGCTGAGCGTGGAAGTGGTTGCAGGATGAGCCATGAAAGAGGATGTTCACAGTGTCTGGCTTCTGGCATGTCACCCCTGCCTGATGGAGGGGTGCTGGAAATGAGAACTTGGTCTCCCTGACCGCCAGAAGAAGAGCAAGCTCCATTAGAAGCCCATTCAAAGCATCTGAATTAGAAACTGTTTCTCCCTGCTGAGCCTCTGGAGAGATGAACATTAAAGGTCTCAAGCTAGACATGTGAATATTCTCCCTTAAGTGCTTATTATTATTCCCATTTTGCAGGTGGGTGAACTGGAAAGGACAGGACTGTGCTAAATTAAGTGAGCTGCCCGTGCTGGTTAGGCTCCCTCTCTACTCCCTCATAAAACTGGAAATGTCTATGAGAGAAAAGAATGTAAAGCTGCATAAATCTCCAGGGGAATATGTTTAGGTTGTAAAAATACAGAGACAGCATGGAAATACCTCCAAGTGCTCTGGGAATATATGGTGAGTCATGAGCACTGTATATTAAATGGTCAACGCTTCTCCAACAGAAGCAATTCCTCATGCGAGACCACAGGAGTCACAGGAGCTGGCTTTGCCCCAAACTGCCTGATTCAGCAAGATAGCAGCAGTGTGCAGAACCCCTGCTCTGATGTTTCAGCTTTTAGGCACTGGGAAAAAGGAGAAACTGAGAGATTTTTGATGGATTCAAGCGTGGCAGTGTTTTAACTGTATGAGTAGGAAGTTACCAGAAAAATAAAATGCAGTGAGAATAGATAATCACAGAACCACAGAATGTTTTGAGTTGGAAGGGATCTTAAAGCTCATCTCATCCAACCCCCAACACCTTCCACTAGACCAAATTGCTCAATATAATTATTGTATGAAGTGCATCCCTCCCATGCTATTTCTTCTGTCTCTCATTTTTCTGCCATCTCTGGCATTCTTCCTAAAGCCAGAATTCAGTTTGCAATCGTGGTAGTCATTAAAAATTATCATCTAAGAAAGTGTTTATCAGCTCTATCATTGCAGGTGCACTGGAAGAATGATTGCAAATTAAAATGGCTTTGTAACAAGGCCTGAGCTAGCAAAAAAAAGGGGAAAAAAAGGCAGAAAAAAGGTATATTAATTTTTCTGAAATTAGAAGATAGAATAACACTCACAGGAAACATTTATCATTATGTCAGCAAGGAGGTTATGTGATAGATCTTTTTAATAATGGTTTTCATAACTTTGAAGGTAAAGACAGTTGGTCTATCTTGGTACTTTTCATAGAACATCTAACAAGTTAAATTACTTTATTTGTGTATACAAAATGAAGGCTAATTCAGCAAAAGTAGGCTTGGAAATTAATCTCTTTGCAGAGATTAATAATGGGGCAGGGCCCATCGTCTGCTCCTGAAGGAAAAATCAGGATGGCACAGGTTATGTCTATACAAGTAGACCCCACAAAATCAGCATTAACAAATCAGCCTTGGTACTTGAAATATTTATAAATTATGGCTAAAAGAAGCATTTTTTTCCCCAGCACTATGAGATGTTTGTCCAGAATGTAAATAATTTTTAAGGAAAGATTCATATGTGCACGCACATGACTTGTATATAAACGTACTTCGTGCCACAAGCTGTTTTATTAATTCCTGAGCCTCTGTTGAAGGCTGGGGTTTGCAAGGAACTTCATGAATGAAGAGGGAAAAACTGGGGTATATAGGGAAAGGAGCCTATAAAATGAAGTTAATCTGCTTTTTTTTCTGAAGGTAGACAGAAAGGTAAAAATCACTGAAGGAAACAAGGCACACATACAATCCAAGCACTCATTAGAACACATCCCTGATAAAATTTTAAGTGCTTCATTTTGAATTCAAAGGCTGGAGGAGGAGTAATAAATGACATGAAAGTGAAAACTCAGGGCGTTGGAGTGTGCATGAAAAGTGACCTTAAATTCCCTACCAGTGGCTCAGGGACCAAATGTGAGAACACAAAATACGTCTGGAGAGCCACGGTTTGTGTATGGGACAGAAAAGGAAAATGTTCTGGAAGAACTAAACAGCTCCAGGAGTAACAGCCTTCCCTCCTTATCCACCAGAGCAACGTGAAACCACGGGGCTGCTCAGATGGGAAAAGAGGAGCCAGGAGCAGAAATAATCCTGACTCCAGAGTGTGCCTTGAACCAAAACCAGACATGGTGGGAGCCAGCTGATCATTTTAGCAGATCTGAGAAGTCTTAGAGCATCTTTCATCATTTAATCTGCTGCTCAGCTATCTCAAGCTCTTCATTATTCAAAGCTCAAAAGCAGTGCAGATTTCTAAAGGCTTTTTTTTTTTTTACAAAAAAATATTTTATTAAAGCAAACCATTTAAACAGAGCTTGAAGCAACCCGATGTCAAGCTCTGGGCTGCTGCCCCTCTCAGTTTTGCCACTGCTGTGATGAGCCCTTGGGTGCTGTCACCTCTCTGGGAGCTGCAGGAGGAGCAGGGTGGAGCTGTCACACGTGAGCTGCTCCTGGTGCCAATCTGAAACCATTTCCAGCTGTCTTCTGGATCATAACTGCTCCTTCACATCCCTTCAGAGGCTCACAGAGCTGTGCATGCAGCAGGTTTCAAAGCTTTGCCTGCCCTGGGAATCACAAACACGTGCAGCAGAAGCAGCAGGTATTCACAGGCTCCAAGGCTTCTCGTTGCACGTGGTGCCATGAAAGAATTATAGTAATTCTGAGCACTGAACCTTTTAAATTCTATTTTAATTGATTCCAGGCTACCTCACAACTCCAGCATATTGTTAAATCAGTGGTGGATGAAAGTAGCAGGAGGTAACATCTTCTGCATTGCTGCAGGGAGAGCATATCTAAAACAAGGCAGTAAATCCTGCGTGCCTCATTGCCAGAGAGATGCAGACAAATTGGAAGAAATTCATAAGAAGAGTAATAAAAATGATTAAAGGTCGGAAAAGACTGAGTTATGAGTGAAGATTAAAGGAACTTAATATGCATCACTTGGCTAAATGATGACTAAGAGGGGAATGATACCCTTCAACAAGTACTTGGAGGGCACAGAGATCACTGATAAAAGGGAACTCTTGAGGGTGCTGAAGGACACACACAGTTCAGCATGAAAGGATGGCATCAGGCAAGAGGCAGCTAAAATCTAAAAATCATTAAAATCTAACAGACCATTTGTGGGAAACCAGATTCTGCCACATTTACCTAATCAAGTTTCAGTTTTAATTTTTGCCTGTTCCAGGGACAAAGGCATTGACTTCAATTAAAGGCTGAGCATGAATTCCCAGAGGCATTCCAACGATGTGCATGCCAAGAGGAATAATTCCCAGCCCAAGTTGAGAAAACAGCAAAAAAAAGGCATTCAGAGTATCTGAAGGTTGATATACCCTTTACTCAGAGTTGAAGGATGAACAAGATATGAAATTAGTGATGGGAATGTGCCTGTTGCCAGGATACCAGGGGTAAAATGAGAGTAATAATGCATTTCTTTAAAATATACACATTCCATTAATTCCAGTGAGAATTACACCAATATTTTAATGGGAGAGCAGACAACTAAGAATAGCAAGTCTCCCTGCAATTTTCTCACAGCGCCAACTCACAGCCTTGGAGTTGGGAGAAGAACTGAAATAATCTCTGGGGGTGCTGGAGGGCTGTGGCTGCACATCCTGAACCCAGCCTGCATCCATCGGGATGGGAAATCCGCCTGGAATTAGGCTGTGCTGCGGCTCTGCTCAGCGCTGAGCTGTTAAATACAACATCCGTAGCACCTGGTGGTTTTCCAGGCTCACTGCACCGAAACTCCCGGCTGGATTTACAGGGTTTGTTTTTTTTTTAACCCAGGAAGTT
Source organism: Chloebia gouldiae (assembly GCA_003676055.1). Lineage (NCBI taxonomy): Eukaryota > Metazoa > Chordata > Aves > Passeriformes > Passeridae > Chloebia > Chloebia gouldiae. The sequence continues at coordinate 10,140,852 of QUSF01000019.1, read as the reverse complement.
GTTTGCTCCCAGCTCCACCACACCTCTGCTTTCCCTGAGAAAGGGGAGTCCTGCAGGTGTCCCCCCTGGGGAAGGTGGCAGGTCCCTTTGTTCATGGGGCAGCTCATGGCACAAAGGGGATGGAGATATTTTGGGGAAGTTTTGGTCTTTTCCTGTCACTGCCCGCGTCCGCTCCTGGTGGAATTAGGATTTGATGTAAGGATATTACTCTGTGCTGGCACCCTGCAGCAGCATCCCTTGAGAAGGGCTTTGGGAAGCTCTGCCTGGGGGTGGAGGTCATGGGAAAAAGGCTCCCCAAAAGCAGCTGGAGTGGGAAGCAAAATCCTCCTCGGTCCTTGCGGGCAATGAACTCCTTCCTCTGCTTTATGAGTTTGGGAGAGAGGAAGCACAAAGCAGAAACATCTGCATTTCTAAGCCCTCTCTGTGAGAATAACCCAGAGATGCTGATGCTGGAAGAGGCACGTGGAGGAAAAGCAGCCCTTTTCCCAGGATTATCATCCCAGCACAGCAGTGCTCTGAGGACACAATCTGATTTATTTAGCCCAGAGTTAAATCTGGCTATAAATGCACAGCTCTGCTACTAGCAAACACAGCCACTGGACCTGTCCACCAGATTTCTGTCCCAAACCAGAAAGAGAGAAAGGAGAAAGGACTCACATGGTTAAAAAATCACCTTTTAAATTCACAGGTTTGCACCACTAATTGAGGGCCCGCTTTCAACACTGCTAAAGGACTCGCCCATTTTTTTCACTACATAAGCCTGCTCAGAGCTAAGAAATATGTACAAACTTGTTTTAAAAATGGGATGATTCTTCATATGTTACAGAGTAAGCATGGCAACCAGCAGAAATCAGATTTACAGAGGTGGAGGTCAGGACCTTTCTTTTTATGAAATCCAATCTAGTCAGAGATAGCTCCACTGTAATTTCTATATTGAAACTTCTTCATTTCCTTCCTCTTTGAACTCTGAATCATGAGAATTAAAGGTCAGTCTTAGCTTTTAGATTTTTAGGCTGTTTATTCTGATTTTCCTTCCTCTGGCAATCACTACAAGAGCATGTAGTGACAGGACAAGGGGTAATGGATTCAAACTGACAAAGGGCAGGGTTAGATGGGATATTAGAAAAAAAATTCTTCCCTGTGTGGGTGGTGAGGCCTTGGCACAGGGTGCCCAGAGAAGCTGTGGCTGTCTCATCCCTGGAAGTGTTTAAGGATGGGTTGGATGGGGCCTGGAGCTGCCTGGGACAGTGGAAGGTGTCCCTGCCCATGGCACTGGATGGGCTTTAAAGTCCCTCCAGCACAAACCATTCTTTGTTTCTGTGCTTTTTCCTGGTAACACTGTTCCTGGAGAGGGATTTATTATGCCATTAAAGTTTGTGTTTTCCTCCCCATCTCTCCAGCTGACGCTGAAGACAGTCTGTAAGTGTGTGTGAGATGGGCAGACTCAGTCTTTATGGAGTGCCTGGGAGTTTGAGCTACCACGTGTGGAAAACACCACCAAGATTCCTACTCCAGCTGCTGCTTGGTGAGGAAAAATGTAAACAGAGACTTCCCCAGGGAATTAGGATCTTGTTTTCATGACAGCTTCTTTGATTTTTTTTGTTATTTAAAAATACAGAAAAAGGAAGGGAGTGTAATTACACAGAAATCTGGCTAAGGATAATTGCTATTCAGAGCATCCCATGAGGCCAAAAAAGGCCTTGGAGGGCAGCATATTTAACTCAGAACAGAAATGCTGAATATGTGTGAGTATTTTATAAATCACAGGTGTCACCTCATCGAGGTCTTTATTCTGGGTGGTTTTATCCCCTAAAAACCAGGTGAGATTCAGATGTGACCTGAACAGAGATCCATACGTGGTGCTGTAGGAAATGTGTGCATGTATGACTTTTAAAAGCTTTTACAAGTTTTTATTTGGTCTTACAGGTGTGTAATCACCTGCTTGAAATTGTTAATTTGTTTGGCTCCCAATCAGAGCTGTGTAATTTATAAACTTCTGCTTTGCATTTTACTATTAAGGTACATATGGTTTCACTGCAAAACACATTCCCACAGAGCTGTGTGAGTTTTAGATGCTTCTGAAAGTTAAAACCAAAGATGGGCTTGATCACAAAAGGAAGTACTAAAATAGAGAATTCACTGTTCTTTCATGTTCAGCTCATGCTTCGTCACTTCAAACTCTTAGAAATATTATTGTTGAGCATTAAACATGTGGATTTAAGCTTAACAGTGTAAGGAGGGAAATATGAAGAGTTTCCCCTTTTGATAATATTGGCTTTGCAAGTCTTGCATTAAACCTTTGAGGGAAATGTCATGTGCTGCCTCTCAGAAGGGATGTGTGCGTGTCACAGATTTAATAACCAGACTATACATTTAACCATATATTTATCATCATAGAACCATAGAAGAGTTTGGGCTGGGAGGGACCTTAAAAACCATCTTGTTGCAACGCTCCTGCCATGGGCAGGGACACCTTCCACTATCCCAGGCTGCTCCAAGCCAAATCTGCCCTTGGACACTCCCAGAGACACACAGGCAGCCACAGCTTCTCTGAGCACCCTGTGCCAGGTCCTCCCGACCCTCACAGGGAAGAATTCCTTCTTAAAATTTAATCCCAGCTTGCCCTCTGACAGTTTAAGAGTTTGTAGGTATATTCACTGTACACATAAACAAACAAATAAATAAATGTATAGGTAGGATCTCTTGTTTGAGAACAAACTTTGCCTTCAACTGAGTAGAAGATTTTGGATCCTTAGCCACGTTTGTGCTGCTGCCATTCCGAGCCCGGAGCAGGGCAGAGGATGCTGCCTGCAGCCTGCCAGGCGTGCAGCAGGGCAGGTCTGCCTCTCCAGCCTGGGCAGCACCCGAGCCGTGCCCTGAGTCCTCGGGCTGACCTTTGCCGGCACACCTGGATTCGGGACAGCCCGAATTCCCATGGGACAGCTCAGGAGGAGCCCATCTCCTTCTCGGCTCTCTCGATCCATCCCCCGGAGCTGCCGCGGGCGGTTCTTGGGGTCCGGGATGCCCGGGGGATGCTCGGGGGATGCTCGGGGGAATCTCGGGGGATGCTCGGGGGGTGCCCCGCATCCCACCCCGGGGGGTTCCGCGGCTCATTCCCCGCTCTGCTCGCACCCCATCCCCGCAGCCCCATCCCCGGGGGTCCCCCACGCCCCGGGGAGCGGCGGGGCAGAGCCGAGCGGCTGCACTCCGCCTCCCGGGCTGCGCAGCGCGGCCGGGGAGCGGCGGGGCTGCTCCCTCCCCCTTCTTCCTCCTCCTCCTCCTCCTCCTCCTCGTCCTCCGCCCCCCTCCCCCAGGGCAGAGCCGGCGGAGGCGGCGGGCGCGGGGCAGAGCGGAGCAGAGGCGGCGGAGGTAGGAGCGCGGGGATGGGATGGGACGGGATGCGATGAGATGGGATGGGATGAGACGGGATGGGATGGGATGGGATGGGCACTGCGGGAAGGCGGGGGTTCCCCAGGCCGCGGCTCCCCAAGTTTGTAGGCAGCGGGACTTCGCTCAAGTTGGGCAGCGGCAGCCGCGGGGGCAGCGCCGGGCACGGCTCGGCTCGGCTCGGCTCGGGGGACGCGCGGCTGCGGCCGGGGGACACAGGAGCGTGCCCGCTGCCGGCGGGGCTGCGGCACCCCGGGCGCTCCCAGAGCATCCTCGCAGCCGCGGCCGGAGCGGGGCCGCGCTCCGCGGGGACAGCGCGGGGACGGCGCGGGGACAGCGCGGGGACAGCGCGGGGATAGCGCGGGGATAGCGCGGGGATAGCGCGGGGACGGCGCGGGGACAGCGCGGGGATAGCGCGGGGATAGCGCGGGGACGGCGCGGGGACAGCGCGGGGATAGCGCGGGGACAGCGCGGGGATAGCGCGGGGATAGCGCGGGGACAGCGCGGGGATAGCGCGGGGACAGCGCGGGGACAGCGCGGGGACAGCGCGGGGATAGCGCGGGGACGGCGCGGGGCGCTCCGCGGGTGCTGCCGCCGCCGCGGATGGGGCCGGGCTCGGGGCTCGGCCCGGGCAGACCCCTGCCCCGGGGCTTTCCCCCGCCAGCCATTCAGTCCCGGCCCGGGCAGACCCCTGCCCCGGGGCTTTCCCTCGCCAGCCATTCAGTCCCGGCCCGGGCAGACCCCTGCCCCGGGGCTTTCCCCCGCCAGCCATTCAGTCCCGGCCCGGGCAGACCCCTGCCCCGGGGCTTTCCCCCGCCAGCCATTCACTCCCGGCCGCGCATCCCGCCCAGCTCCCGGCCCGGCGGCGATGCTGCCGCTCGCTGCGAATATTTTTGGGTGAAGAGGGGGATTTCTTAAACGCAAGCTGTTGGCTGTTAAAAATAGCCTCAGAGCTGCTGAGAACGCCGGCAAGGTTCAGTGACGGGTTATTATGGTCACAGTCTGTTAGGCAACAATTCACCAGCTGAACTTTGGCGGTCTCATATATGGGCTTCTCTTTTTCTTCTTCTTCCTTTATTTATTTTTTTTTTCGTCTGCTGCTTCATTGTAATACTACAGCCGTACTCTGCAGGGATCTGACCGTCCTAGTCACAGACAGATTTGTAGGTTAATAGGATATGTGAGGGTATTGCTTGGAGGGTGCATCCAAACACCTACCAAACTCTCAGATTTGGAATTTTTAAAAAAATTTATTTCTATGACCTAAAGTCCCCTTCACACTGACTTTCTTGCATATGGCATCAAAATGGTTTCACTTCTTGAATTGTTAGCCGGACCAAAAACCCATCATCATCATCATCATCATCATCATCTCCTGTAGAACAAACACATTCTTTTGTGATTTGAGACTTAAAAGAAGGAGCAGAGTGACCAGCTGGGCACATCACAGATTAAATCTCAAAGTTTGCTGGAACTGTTCATGAAAAATAAATATTTTTAAGGTTTAACTGCAAGTTGTATGTGCTCGCTTGGATAAACAAACACCTGATTGAACAGCACCGCACTTGATACTGACTGGGGACTGCTTGATCTTTGGCAGAGAGGGAAATTTCCACCAATAAAACGTTCCCAAATGGACATGAACCATACATATATATATTTATATCTGTGCTATTTATAGACATGGATATGTTTTTATATACAGTCACTCACAAAGAGTAAATATCACTTAAAACCAGCAAACACTAAAGGGGTATCTGCCCTGAAGCCTCTTTTTGCCAGTGATTAAAATGTTGTCACACGTCTCGTGCCCTGAGAGCTTCCCTGCTGCTGCTGCTGGTGCCATTTCACTCTTGGGCATTGAGTCAAAGGATTCATCTGCCTCTTCACGTGCCAAAAGAAAGAAAATCAATTTGAATGCAGAAAGGAGGAAACTACTTGTATGAAGATTTAATAGTGAAACTGCCTTCTTTCTTTCTTTCCTTTTTTTTTTTTTTTAATAGCACTTAGATCCTGTGTCTGTGAGTTGCAGCCACGGTGCAGTTCTGAAATCAATAGCAAAATAGTTTTATGGTTCAGATTTTGTCATAGGAAGGCTAATCTCAAATTCAGAGTGTTTTATTTGGTGGTTTGTAACAGGAACATGATCAAACAGTGGAGATTTACATTGCAAAACACTTAATTCCACTAATGCAATGGAAGGCAGTAATGGATTTTTATCTTAATTGCTAAACTAAAAGCAGGTATCTGGAAATCATATAAATGAGAAGGGGGAAGCAGACTCTCATATTTGAATTATTTCATGTGGTTGAAGGGGAAGGATGAAGGTGTGTAATCCAGCAGCAGCATGAACAAGGATAGGATTATGTGGCCAGAGATGCAAATAAGGCACTGCTTATGTTCTATTTTAACATTGTTTTGGGCAACCTGTGGCAGGAGCTCTTTGAGAATGGGCAGTTTCAGTGCTCAAAGCTTTTGTTGGCAGCCCAGGTGATCTCAGTGCTTCTGAACGTGGTTTTAAGGATGGGCTGGCACTAAAGCACCTCTCAAAGCATTGGTTTGTGTTGAAGATCAAGGGGATGGCAGCAAACTCTGCCAAGGATTTCTTGTGGGATTCCTCTGCTGACTAGGAAGGGAATCCTTCCTATTATAAACTACTTTTCCTACACTGCTTTCTTCCTTATATGTCCACAGAGCAAAATCTCACTATTGTAACTCAGGGTTGTGTCACCATTGGGTGACACAATTTCTCCAGAGGTGGGCTGGCAGCAGAGGGCTGAGCTCACCTAAATGACACGTGGATTTAGGGACTTGGAACACCCAGCTGTGCTTCTCTTCCAGCACAGATGCATCACTTAGGTGAAGAAAAGCCATGACATAAACAGACATTGATATCCCCCTCTCCCTCCTAATTACCCCTCCAGTTAATGTATAGTCATAAATTCCAATGAAGTGTGCTCTTAAATCACTCAGTGCTGCTCTGGGTACTTGCCTGATGTGGAACACTGTTTCAAACATCTCAGAGGGTTTGCAGAAGATGCACCCTGATTTGAACTGGGCTCATTAATTGCTGGTTTTAGAGTCCCATTTTCCCCTTTCTCCCCCGTTTTCCTCCATACTTCCCACAGGGAGAGGGAATTCTAAACTCCCACCATACTCCTTGGCTGGAGTTATGTTGCTCAGCTAGAAGAATCCAAAGTGCTGTGGAAAAGCATGGTAGATTTCCAATAAGAGAGCTTTTATTTTCAGCACTTTCCCCCACAGATCAGCACTTCTTATTTATTTTTGTTTTTTTAGTGAAGTGCCCAGTTTTGCTTGCTGACCAAGTGAAGTGTCAAGTCTGGAGTTTAAACACAGCTATTCAGGGGAAGGGATCTGTAACCTCCTGCAAGTTCTTGTTTTGAAGCAGCCTAAATTGCACCCATCTCTCCACTTGCACTGCAATTTCACTAAAATTCTGGATGATCAAGAGCTTTGCTGACCCGTTCTATTAAAAATTTGTGTGGCTGCCTGTGTATCTGACAGAAAATGGGTTGTGTTTGTCCCCATGGCCTGCTGGGTTGTGTTTCCTGGGCTCAAAGACATTATTACAATTCTGTCCTGATGCCTGGGTTGGGTTTTACAGGCGAGGGAAGCTCCTGAGGTGGTGGAGAGCCTTGCAATGGGAGCACTGTAATCCTTTGATTACACAGCTGTGCCTGACATGCCACTAAACAGCACTTTAGGGGCAAGCAGTTAATGTAGCTTTTCCATGGAATATTTATTAATTTATGTTACACCTGGTTTCCAGCAGCTGTTGAACGTGGCTTGTAAGCTTTAGATTTAAGGAGCATCCTTCTGAAGGGAGAGAGGCTGCTGATGCCTTGCAAGAGGAAACAGAAGGGAAAATGTCCTGATGGGTACTGGTGGCTGATGGCAGGGACAGGCAGCTGTGGGGAGGATGAGAGGCCTGGTGAGGTGGTGGATGAGAACAGGAGTGAGGGACCTTTGGCACACTCTGTCCCACTGCCTCTGTCCCCTCTGGGGACAGCGCACCTGAGGTCACAAGACAGAATCTCAGACTGGTTTGGGTGGGAAGGGAATGTGAAGCTCATCCAGTTCCAACCCTGACATCTTCCACTATCCCAGGTTGCCCCAAACCCATCCAGCCTGGCCTTGAATACTTCCAGGGTTCCGGGGCAGCCACAGCTCCTTTGGGCACCCTGTCCCAGGGCCCCACCACCCTCACAGGGAACAATTCCCAACTCCTTCCCAATATCCCATCTAACCCTGGCCTCTGTCACTTTGAAGCCATTCATCTTCTCCTGTCACTCAATCCCTTGTCCAAAATCTCTCTCCAGCTCTCCTGGAGCCCCTTCAGGGGTTCTAAAGTCTCCCTGGAACCTTCTCTTCCCTGGGCTGAACGCCCCCACCCTCAGCCATTCCTGGCAGGACTGAAGCTCCATCCCTCTGATCGCTCTGACCTGGAGCACCTCTCCTGCACCAACCCTCCATCTCCTTTCTCATTCCCACATCCACCTTCCCCAACTCCCACAATATATTTGTATATAAACAAATAACAGCCTGAGCTGCCTCAAACACTCAGTTCCCAAACCTCAGCACCTGCCTGCTGCTTTCCTTCTGTGCTTCTGTGCTGGCCCACCTCGACTCCAGGCACGATTTTGGAGCTCCTGCTGGTGTGACCCTTCCCCTGTTGGTTTGCTGCAAGCAGCCCCTGCAGCCTTGGGGATGGTGGGGGCACGGGGCTGCCTCCTGTGCCATGGGATTCCTTGGAAAAGGAACCCAATCCCCTGGAGAATTGGTGGTTTGGAGTGGCAAGGGAGCAGCACAGGCTGTTATTTGTTTATATACCAAGCAGCACCAGATATTCTCTACACATTTAATATTCTAAAACTCACTATGCCGCGATTTACTCACCAAATAAGCACAGCATTTTATAAATAAATGGAGTTTTAGGCCAAATCTGTATCTGAGGTGGGTTGTTCCTCACTGTAAAAGGTGCAGATCTGTACCTAAATAGCAAAATACTCTGACATTTTCCATTTGCTTCACGCCTTCCAGTAGGAAAAAATAAGTTTCCCAAGGAGATATTTTTTTCCTGCAGAAAAACCTTGATTTTCAGTGTGGGTGAATGTACCCTGCTATCTAGCCATAAAATTAGAAAAACTGATGAGAGTGAAAAAGGCTTTTGTATTATTATATTTCCCTTTGGTTTTGCATTTTTTTGTCTTTGGATTAAATATGACAAGTTTAAGTTAGACTTGTAACTTCTCAGGATTGCATGGAATAGAGGGAAGGTCATTTCTTTCAAATAAGTCATTGAGCTGCAGGTGAGTTTGAGCTGGGAAGAACTCTGAGGTCAGACAACAGTGAAGATAAAATGTAAAGTTCAAAGTCATACAGAGGAAACAAGATATGACTGCTTTGAAAAATGAAAAACTCTACAAGATACAAAGGCAAAAAAAAAAAAAAAGATTTATGTGCAGCATGTGTACTTAGGAGATGGAAGAAGCCTCCAGGTGTTGAAAGAGTGCTCTGAGGATGGGCAGCACACGGATGTGAGTCTGTAATATTGGATGGTTTGCCCAATTCCAGGTCTTGGAACAGTGTGGAGAAAAACCACTTAATTAAAGTGCTTTAGAACTGGCACCAAATGAGTAGTGAGATACCAACAAATAGGAGAGACCTCAGGGGAAAAAAAAAAGTACCAGAAATTAGGATTCTGCAGAGTTTTGCCCATAATTTGGAGGAAATGTAAGTGCTCAGTGTCAATTTTGCTGTGTCTAAATTGGGATATAATAGTCTGGGTGCCAGAATTTATTAATCCAAAGAAAAAGGACTCTTTGACTGGGGCAGCCAGGAGGTTTGTCTGTGTAAAGCTAGAAATAGGAGGAAGTGGAGAAGGATGGTTTAATAGTTTATTAGGAGAATGTATCACATAATGAGATGGGTTTGCCTGCAGGCCCAGCTCCTCACAGGGGAGCTTCATCCCTTGAAAATTCTTTAGCAGCTCTTAAAACCAACACTTCCTTGCAAGCCAGTCAAATACCTTATCTAATATTCCTTCCCAGCCTCTTTGATTTTGGCTGCTTTTTAGTTGCAATTTGTCTTTTTTTGCTCAGCTCTATAGATATTAGATAATGTTAAACAGATATTGGTAATGTTAAGTAAGTTGAATGGATAATGAATCTCAAATGTTTAAGTTCATCATTTTGCATTTCACTGTGTTAGGCTGGTGATTGGGCTCCTGCTCTTGTCTTCCACTCCTTCCTAGTGCATTTTTAGGGCTGCTGCTGTGCAGCTCATCCTTGGGATTGCTGAAACTTGAGGAGATTTCCTGGCGCTGCTTCTGGAAAGGATTTTGGGTGTTGCTGCTGCTGCAGTGGGAGAGGAGCAGGTTTGGAACGTGTCCATCAGGAGCCCATGCCCAGGTGATTCCAGGGAAGGAATGCTGGTTCACTCTGTGAGATTCACACCTTCAGGATCAGGGATCCTCTGCCTGCCTTGTGTCTCCCTGCAGCTCCGGGCTGGGATAACACCGAGACATCTGGGTTGTAACTGCATCTATTGCAAGCCATAAAAATTCAGATAAAAACCCTGCTGCGCCTTAAAGACTGCCAATAGGAACTGCAGCATGGGATGCAGTGATGGGCTGTTAATTTAAGAAGACAAAAACATGTTCTTGAGCACTCCAGCATGGAGTACTACAGCTTTATGCCCTGAGCAGCTCATCGGAGCTGTTCGGAAAGTAAATAATTCAGATGAAAACTTTCATCAATTATAAAGCTCTGAAAACAATTTCTCAGCTTCAGGATTAACTTGCCTGAGGATCAGATAAGGATAAATCAGAATGAAACCACTATTGCACTTGACACTTAGTATTAGAATTACTTTGCAAGGCTATTTATACCATCTTTAAAACAAGAAATGAGATGGGAGAGGTGAGCAGAAGGGAAGAGTGGAATCTCAGCTGATCTTCTCATTGAGGAAAAAGGAAATAAAAATTTGTCTGACATAGCTGATTTTAAACAGGGAAGTTTTTAACCCTTCAGAGTAGATTTTTGACATTGCTGAATGTAAAATTTCATTGCAAAATGAAAATATACAGCAGAGTAACTGCAATCTAGATTGGTATCCATGGCAATCCCACGTGGATTTATCTGGCATTAGGCTGGACAGGAGTAATTCACCTTTTGGGCTGCAGTGGTGTGAGGGGGACCAGAACGCTGTGGGAGTGGGAAGAGTTTTCCAGTTGTTTTGGAGGAATTCCGAGCCCTGTGCTCACCAAGGAGTGTGGCAAGGCTGGAAAATCTGGGTAACCCTCCAGAGCTTGTCAGGGAGCAGCTTTTGCCTGGAGTCAATAATTCTCTCAGATGGCTCCACTCACCTGCTGCTCATTCCTGCTTCAGCTGTAAAAATTGAGCATTCTCCTGGTTTAGCATCAGAGTTAGAATGCTGCAGTAACTCATTTTGGTGTAATACAGGGGAATGCATAAAAAGCCTCTGCTGAGTTTTGATAGTGTTTTCCTGTAATGATACCCATTAAGTGAGTGTAGTAATCTCTCCAGTTTTCCATTTTTTTTGTCTTGCTGTGCTGGTACATTGGATAATAAATGTAAAAAAAAAAACCCTAAAAATGTGCCGTGAAAATGCTGATAAATATGTAAATACCAACAGTATCTTTTTTTTTTTTTACTATTACAATTCCTACAAGCTAAAGCTTTCCAAAAGTGCAAAATGAACAGGCACTTTATGACAATTAATATTTATGCATTAAAAACATGCCTGTTGCTAAAACAAGAGCATCCCATCCATCATTACTAAACATTTTACAGTGCACAGCTTTAATACCCTCCTTTCTGTATTTTGAAAAATAGCAAATAATTCCCAGATAGCAAATATCATTAAGTTGCATTTAACAAAAAACTTGTAAGGTTTCAAATGAGATAGCATAAACTCTGTGCTCATTCCAAACTGCAATTCTCTGGATGAACCTCTGCCTTCATTAAAGTCACTGAAATGTCTTCCTGCTGACTTCAGCATGCCAGCATTTCAAAAAATAAATTGAAATGGGATCTTTAAAAGTTTTCTTCTTGATGAGTGGCTGGAGCTAAAGCCATTCAGCTGTGCTTTTGTGTGCATATGTTATTTAGCTCAGCCAGGAGGTCTCGAGGCGAAGATAATGTCTGGTGGGGATGGGGGAATGTGAGCAGGAAATAATATTTCCCTTTGAAATAATCCATCAGTAGCTGTGCTATCCCAGAGGCCCCTTTAAAGGGAGATCCTGCAGATGTGGAGCCCCCTTTTCAGTGCTGAGGGGAGCCAACCCTGCAGGTGGACATTCCTTTTAAGGATATTAAGCCTCAAAAGTGATGGAAAAGCCCCAAAGTCCAACTCTTTATTTATTGCACTGCTGCAGGGCACACGTGCAGCCCTCAGACAGGGCTTTGGGGACATTTTTAGCTTTGTCCTTTTGGCATCAGGGGCTTCTATGCAGCAATTGAATAGGAGGAAGGAATGAATTTGATTTAGCCATGTCAAGCTGAAAATGAAGTTCCTCCTTGCACATCCTTCGAGGAACCCTCGATGGTCTGGATTTAGCTGCCATCCGCTCCATTTTTACTGGTATATTTTTGGACTTCCTCTGCTGATAAATATTTAGAGTCTGTTTATCTTTCATCTCATTTCTGTTACAGAGTGCTTACAGATATTTTTTCCCCCTCCATAAATACTTATTACTGCAGAAAATGGTGTTGCAAGGCTTGATATTGCAGTGCCAGCAATTTTGTAATTTTAATTGAGGTTGGCTGACAGTACTTCTATTAATTATCCAGGAGAGGCTTATGGCTTTTCTAAAAGAGGAGTGTGTTTCTGGCTGGAGGAGTTTGAAGGGGAGTTGTAATTGCTTTATGTCTGGAGTGCAGGTTTAGGTGCAGGAGGCTTGGCTGGATTAAATGTGGCCATTGGTGAGGATCAATAAAGCATGAAAAGGGGAAAAGCTGTTTCAAATTTGTAAAAGTTGTAGCCACCAGGATGCTGCTAAACTCAGAATGAAAAATGCAGCAGTTTCTTTTGGGTTTAATTAAAATCCAATAAAAGACAATTCAGAGACACCTAAGTTGATATTAATTACCTTGAGCATGTGAATAATTGGAGCAGGTGAAGGATTTCCTTCACAAAATTCTGCAAAGCTTTTTCTTACAGCCTGGCTTTATGTGATTTTTACTGTCAAGCTAAATCTTAGTGCTCTTTTCCTGTGCCTTCCAAATTCCTTTGTGGAGTTGTGTTTTTCCTGATGTGAATATGACAGTCCCACTTTAATTGGATAACAGCAGTTGTCATCCTGCAAGAGGGATTGTGATGCCCGGGGCCCTCAGAAGTATCTGCATGAAAATAAATAAATAAAACATCTGAAAAGCTTTGCTAAGAAGCAGTAAATTTAAAAACTGATTTGGTTAACAGCATTGAAATGAGGTGCCTTATTCTATTACAGCATAAAGCCACCAGATGTCACTTATTTTGTGCACCACTCTTCTGGGGAGAAGCATGTCCTTGGCATGGAAAAGATTAAAACAAAAAAGGACAACTTACTTTAAGTGGCTTTGTTTCTGTTTGTGTTCCTAACTGGCAACTGTTCTCCTTGATAAATATTTTCATCTTAAAATAGATAATATAAACTCATTTCTCACAGATCGGACAGACTTGCATTTTTTATGAGCATTAAATGTCAGCAGTGCCATTTTGAGATTCAATCTTTAAGAAAATAATTAATAGGCTTACTCCATTTTCAGAAGGGGGAATGTACATTTTACATTAGGATAGGGGGGTTTTATTTTTATGAACTGTTCTATCATTAAAGGCACCTCAGCCAATGGCTCACACAGATATTCATCTTTGGCCAAGTTAAAAGCAGTGGGGGGAGTTTTAAAGTCATACAGAAGGTGGAAGTCCTTGTGGAGAGGGAAAGGAATAATTCTGAAATCAGAGACCAACATGTGCTTCTAGAGTGGAGAGGCTCATCCTCGAGGTTTAGGGGCTTCAAGAAGTGGAGCAAATGGGAGTGGGGATGTGTCCATAAAGAGGAAAAACAACATTTGGTACCCAGTGCAAAGCTTTGCAGAGATTTCCTGGCTTGGATGGGCATGGCCAGTGTCAGGGAGCTGGAGGAGGTGACAATTCCCCACCAGTGAGAGCCAGCAAAGGGCTCCTTGTCCTGGCTGTGTCCTGTTCCACTGTGGTTTCCCTCCCATTACCAGAGATGCCAAACTGGGAGGTGCACACCCTCTTTCAGCACCCTGGTATCATAACCCTCGTGCTCTTTCCTTTCGTGGCCTGTACTCAAAGGCACCACCATTAAAAAGAGGAAATTTAATTTTCTGGACTTGAAGCAGAGTGGTTGAAAGTTGAGTGCTTTCCTGGAGGATAATGATTACTGATTTCCTCCCCACCACCATCCCAGTGGTAGTACTGTAGTTTGTTTTTACATTTTAAATATGTCTCCTCCCTCAGATTTCAGCTTGGGATGGAGTCCTACTCACTCTGTGGATCTCAGGCAGGTTGGAGGATGTAAATCCACAGCTCTGAGTGAATGATGTGAGAGTTCCTCTCCAAATAATTTTCCATTTCAGTCCTCAGGAGCAGCTGTGCTGAAAGGCTACCTGCCTTCATTTTTCATCAGAGGTGAAAAATGTACTCCAGCATGGCATTCTCTAGCTGGAGGCAGAGTACATGACACATTTCCCCCTCCCTTTTCCCTCTGTGCTTCAGCAAAAATAGAGGTGAGCAAAACACCCCTTTAACTAACAGAAACAGTCTTGGCTTCTAAATGCAGCAAAATTGTATTTTAGCACCTCATATGAAACCAATTACATTAATGAGGGCTCCAGTTCTTAACTGGAGGTTGTTTATGACAGGGAGGGTTTCATTTCCTACTGCAGGTCTTGCACCATTGCTCCTGAAAGTGCCATCTGCCAGCTTTGGACCCAAAAATGCTCCCTGCCACTCTTGTGCAGGGAAATTCTGGCACAGCTCGGGGATGGGGAGCATGATCGCAGCTTGGGAAGCTGGGAAAATTCACTTTCCCTGTCTGTTGAGCTTATGAAAGGCTGAAATTCATTCTGTTTAATATGGTTACTGGGGGAAAGTCAGAGTCCATGCTGTCTGCCTTGGTTTATTGAGAAATTGGATTGCTGGTGGCTTTCTGTCTTGTGAAACACATATCTGAATTTCATTCAAAATCCCTCAATTCCCAGGTAATGGGATTCTGGATGGTGAGTTAGGAGATCTAGGTTTTTCTTGGACTTCTGTTGTGTTAGTCCAAATGAAATTACAGGTGACATATGTCAGAACTTTGTCATTTTGTCACCCAGAGGTGGAACAGCACCTTTGAAAAGCACTCTGAGATCTGATGTTGGGAGTTCCACGCTCATCCTGCACCATAACCCAACCCCAAGATACATTTTAGTGCACTCTGGCCTGAGGCTCCTGAGCAGGGCATGAATGGCTACAGCTGCATTTTCTCATTTAATTAGTTTTCACCATGGGCAGAAGCACCTCTGTAAAAACACTGATAAAATAATACACATTGTATTTAATTCTCCATGTTTGGATAAAACATTTTGTCTGTTCCAGATCAGTTTTGTTGGCCCTATATCAGTAACCTAAAGGAGGAATAGTAAGAATAACATTAAATGCAAGTTTTCATATGCAAAAAAAGAAACCTGTATAATTGTAAGGCTTCGTTCTGATTTGCTATTCTTTTCAAAGTGTAATTTAAACCACTGAGCCATTCAGTAATGAAGAAACTGAGGTGTGTTATCAGGACATGATTTATTTTTTCACTTAATGAGAAGAACGTGGAATTTTTGGGGTTTATAGATTATTCTGAACTTCTGCAGTCACTTATTTGATTATAAATGGTTTGGATGCTGAAGGCATTTTCCAGGATTTAAACATGCAGGAAAAACTTCAAATTAAATCAAAAGATCAGTGATGAGACTTATTTGTCTCCTGCACCAAGGATGGTGCTCTAGAATGCCTGATTTTCCACATAGTGGGGAAGTAACTGCTGTAAAATGAGCAGGACTTGGTTATTCACATGGAAAAATGGTAGAGTCACAGTGTGATTTGGGTTGGGACTTTAAAACTCATCCCATTCCAGCCCTTCCACTACCCCAGGCTGCTTCAAGCCTCGTCCAACCTTTCATTTTTGTCCAGGAGGGCCAGAGGACCCATCCCTGACTGCCTTCCCTGGTGGACTCTGGGGTGGAGCTCTGCAGACCAGGAGCTGCTCTCCTCAGGCACGGTGGAGGTGCACCAGGGATCACCACGCTCCAGCTGCCACCTTCCCCTTTCTGCAGTCTTTGCTGCAGAAATAGTTTAAGGCATTTCTAATTTATTTCACATTAAAAACATCCCCTCCAAATGTATCTGTATGCTCTTGATGCCATCCTAGTCTCCTGCATGTTTGAGAGCTTTGAATGCATTAACAGCCTAAACCAAGTTATTACATTAATCTCATGAAATCAAAGATTTATATCTTTGACTCAAGGTAAACACCATAAGCAACAGAGAAATTTAACAGATGGAAGTGTGTTTCAAAACTTGGGAAGCATTTTTGCTGGAGATTTTTTGTTAGATATGTTAATTCTGCTTAAGTTGGAGTTTGCAAGTTCCTGCAAAGTATTTTGTGGGATGTATTCTGGAGATGCTTCTAGTTCTTTGCAGTTTTATAATGTTAACAGTTTCAGTCTTTCTGCATTAGAAACTGAGCTTTTTGGGTTATCATTAACAGTCATGCATCTGTTCTTGAAAATCTGGCTGCTGACTGCAGTTGATGGAATTTGTGTCACTTCAGATTCCCTGTGTGATTTGCCTCAGAGAAGGATTTATTTCAAGCAGTGGAACCTGACCTCAGAATTCGTGTTGGTGCCATTTCAGCTGCCATGTCCTGTAGCAACTCCGCATCCTCCTCTATTTGTCTGGAACCAAACACATCAATAAGCACTGCTGTTTAGAAAGAAAACCTCATTTTACCTCCCACTGTTCACTTTTGTGCTCTGCTGCCTCCGGGGACACGGGGCTTTTCATGTCAGTGAGAGCTTTCTGGCTGGAGCAGAGCATTTGGGAGCAGTTGTGCTCCCTTTCTTTAGAATCCTGGGCTGTCTCAGGAGATGCTCTTAGCCCACAGGGCACAGCTTGGAGCATCCTGGTCCCAGGCATCCCTGGGTAGCTCCCAAAATGTGCTCAGGTAGGGATCAGTAAGGATCTGAATAAGGCACTTGTGCTATCTCGGAGCTTCACCAAGGATGGGCTTTGCCTTCTCAATTTCTCACTTCAAAACCTTAAAAAGCGAATTTTGACCCTTCTGCAGCTGAAGCAGAGGGAGAGTAGAAGGTTAGTTTGGGACAAGTTTCCCAATAACAGAAGTTAAGTAATTAACATATCCATTGGAAAAAAAAAGTCTCTTGTAGCATTTGCCTTGGGTTTCCTCTGCCCACAAATAAAGACCATGTAGTCTGCTAAGCTAAATGTTGTCTTTATATTACAGAAAATGTTGCAGAAGAGGCATGGTGTGAGGGAGTGCATGCCAAATTTCTCTTGGTACATTCATAATTATGCAGAGTTGGGGTTTCAGTTTGCTTTTCTAATTTCTTTTTCCCCTTGGTTTCTTTTCATGGAGATTGAGTAAAGAACATTCTCAGATTTTTAGCTTGTTTGTTTACAATCTGGAGGCCAGCTAAGTGGAGTGTAAGGCATGAAAAGGTATTTGTGGTTGTGTTCTTTCCAAGTGGAAAACAAGCACACTGAAGCCAAACATGGGAGAAACCTGCAGGAATTGAGAGTCGAGTCCATGGAGTCAACGGTTCAGTGGCTGAGGATCAGATTTTCTTGTTATTGTCCTGGATATTACAAGATTTACTCTCTGGGTTCCATGGGTAGCATGGAATTTTTTCCCTTTTGTTTTGACTGTTGTAAATTGGGGGCTTTGTGCAGTTGCAAGGTTCCTGGGCTGGATTTTGCCCTGTTATGAGAACAGCACCAAGAGCTGTGATATTTCTGAGAGCCTGGTGACAGAGAGCAGCACATCCTCTCTCCTCCACTCATGGAAGTTAAGATATTTGAACTCCTTTGAAGCTTGTGTTAGAAATCTTGTTCTTTAGATGTGATGATGTGAAGATAGGAGAGGACAATCGTGAGAGTTTAATCCATTATCAAATGGCTTTATCTTCCACACCAAGTGTGTGCTCTCCCAACCACACACACCTCAAAGCCTGGGGTGCAGAGCTGCAGAAATGTCTTCAGAATGATGGGATCTTAAAAAATGTTTAATAAACATGTATTTATTGCACTTCTGTGTAGTTAAAAAGCACAGACTACAGAGGAGTGAGTGATGGAGCCCAAGCCTTTGATGAAACACTTAGGAATAGTGGTAGGAGACTTCGGAAGTGAATGTTGCTTGACTTCTGCAGAATAAACACTTTTCTAGGAAGTTAGAATCAGTATAATGATATTATATCAAAAAGGTTTTGCTTAATTAGATGTAGCCAACAGTTACCTGCAAGAATTTTATCTGGTGATATTTTAGAGATAACTAATTAGATATTTCTTGAGAACACTTAGAGCTTTCTTGGGTTTTCCACTTCGTGCTCTGACTCTGCTGCACTTTGTAATGAACAAAGTGGTTTCTTGGTTAATGGACTGAGGTTTATCTAATGTGTCATTGCTTAAAGAATTAAAGTTGTTGAACATTTAGAAAAGTTACTACTAAGCTTGGAACAGAGTTGGGTTCTTTTAAAGTGCTGAAACAAAGCCCCAGTTGTGATTTGGCATCAATGAATAGTTTGAGTTGAGTAATTTTTGTTTGAATTTACAAGCAACTTTAATGACAGACTCTAATGCTGAGTTTGTCTTTTCAGGATGCAGCTGTGTATGTTTCCTTTCACCCACTCAGCACTAGATGAAAGATGAAATGCCCTATTCATGAAAAAGCACTTACATGGTACTTATGTACAGATGAGATACGTTTTTCCATCCATTTCAATACATGTCTCACAGAGAAGGCACCGTATATGAGTCACAACAAAAAGAATTCAGATGACTCTGTTAAGATAGTAAAGTTTATGGAGAAAATTCAGCTTGGGGGAGGAGGAAAATCCCTTCTTAGCCACTAAAAATCAAATGAGCAGCTGCGAGCATTTACGTTGCTCTAGAATTGCCATAACTGTATTGTGTTTAAAGCAAAGTTAAGCTTCACATAGAATGGGTCCCCTTTCAGAAAAACTGCTTGTATATGAAGTGTGAAGGTGTATCAGATGAATTCTAGAAGATACCACTTGGTTGCATTATTGCATGCAAAACCATTTTACTACAGCATGAGATAAACAACCACCGAAGGCATTAAGTGATGCAAATTCTATTTATTCCAGACAATGTTATTCATCCCTCAAAAGCAGCCTTAAATTAGCAGCTGATCTCTCACAAGCTACAGGATTTAGCAATTTGTGCTGCATGCCCCTTGCAAAGTGGCAGAAAGTATTAGAGATCAGATGGTGGATGGAATATGTTCCTCGCTTTAAATCAACCTGAGGTAGCAGCTGCTAAAATCAAGGAAAATCAAAGAAAATCAAATGAGTAAAAGGAACAAGATGGTAATCAGAGTAACTCATATCTGTGAGTTATACCCACTATTTTGCAGCATGTCAAGGCTGAAAATGCTTGGCAGGACTTTGGAAATACTCTCAGAACATTTTTCCCCCACGTGCTGGTTCTGGACCAGTAATCAATGCAAGAGACAAAGAGCTGGGCTTAAAATAACCCTTCAGCAGTGACAGATCCCTTCCTGCAAATCCAACTGTGCTGCACCAGCTCTCCCCCTTTCCCTTGGGTGAGAGTCAGCTGCCACACTGACTGGGAAGATTTATTTTCTTTTGCACAGTGAAGTGATTCCACTAGCCCAGGTTGCTCCAAGCCCCATCCAACCTGGCCCTAAACACTTCCAGGGATGGGGAATCCACAACTTTTTCTGGTGTTCAGGTAGAGTGATGGAATCACAGTGCTGTGCTCGCCTAACTGGGCTCTGCATGCAGGGAAATGCTCATGTCTCTGTGGAGTAAGCTGCTCCAGAAGAGCTGTTGGAGTAAATTGCAGCAGTATCTTTCCAGAGAGTCAATGAAGCAGCTTTGGGAGCCTGACATTAAACAGGATTCACAGGAAGAAACAGGTAACTACAAAACAGCTGGGGCTGAGACGTCAGCTCTGTCAATACCACACCAATCCTTTGCCTTGGGTGTTTGCTGAAGATAAACACTTATTTATTTCTGATTACAGCCTGACTGCAGGGCGTATGAGAGCTGTATTTAGAGATGATATTTTTTTTCCTTCTTGCCAACCCCCAAACCTCTTCAGTTTGTTTGATAAAAATAACTGCAGTGAAAGAGCTTCATAACAGATTCAGCCTTCGTGCTCCGTGGTTCCCTGTTGCACTCGCACACAGAGCAGGAATGTGGCTGATTTGTGGGATGAGAGTGGGATGTATTCCTTGAAAGAGCAGGCAGGTAAGAATTTCTATTATTGTAAATTATCGTGAGGGCCTGTGTTGGAAATGAAATTTCAGCAGCTGCTTGGTCATATTAAAAATGCAATGAAAACCTTTATGGCAAGACCAGCCTTATCACATTCACTTTCTGCACCTGAAGTTGTATTTCAGGTGATCCCTGTGCCTTCTCAGGGAGCTCTTATCCTATTTTTTTTTCCCATACAACAAAAGAAAGCACATAGGGCAAATTTAGACTGAACAATTCTCACGGATATGAAATCATTGCATGAATTGTTTGACCTTCTACATCTGTTTTTATTTAATTTTGGCATTGGTGTCTCTCTGGACATTTAAGTAGGTGCATTTTTTTAATAGGAAGTGGTAAAAGTTAACTCTCAATGGCATCAGTACTTTATTCTGGCTCTTGGTGAATCGATCATTTCAATGAGGGACTGGCTGGTTTTTGTTAAATAGATGCAATTTCTGGTTCTGTTCTGAATGTCAGAACTTTCTAATCTGGCTCCAGATTTTTGGGAAAGCAATCTGTGAGCCCCACAGGATGGGTGCATTGGTTGGTTTATCCTTGGTTCCATGGAAGGACCCCAGGACTGTTGTGGGGTTTATTGGGAGGTTGCTCACAGTTACTAGGAAGATTGAAAATAAAGATACTAAACTTCAACCACGCAGAATGATTTCTGAAAGTGGATTAAAGTGGCTTTTTGCGAGAAGAAATGCACTGGAGTAATTTATGTAAAGGCACAGCTTTTTTGTACAGTGTGCAACTCTTTCATATTCAATATAAACCTGTCAGTGATTCTGGAGCAAGGCACTATGTGAGATGAATAGGAACGAAGGGAAGGGAAAAGATGAATTGCTGGAGCTGTTGCACGTCGTAGGCAGCGAGTTTTGATCAGGAGTTGAGAAGCCAGTGTGCACTGCAGGCAAAATTCTGCTCCAAACACCCTCAGAAATGTATGGAAACAGCACTCTGCTCCATGTTTGTACAGAGGGAGGATTTAAACAAATTGATGGGAGCTCTGCCCTGACACAGGAGCTCCAGGCAGGTGCTGCCACAGGCTGGGTGGCTGCTGGTGCTGCTTTTTTCCTTCCAGGGTTTTTGGACCTGTATTTCTGGAGAAATTGCTGATTTTTGGTTCTGTTTTATTTTCCTGCCTGCAATTTTTATCCTGCAAGTAGCTCAAAAAGTAAGATTTTTGATTTAGACTGATTTAAATCAGATAGAATAGAACAGAAAGAAGGAGCACTGAAGTCATTAAATATAATTGGTGGGTTGGTTTCTTTCCTGCTGAAAAATGCTTTAATTTAAAAATGGGTAATACTGAGTTTTTTTAATTTTCACACTCTCGAGGCAGACCAAACAACAACACATCAGAACATGTGGCTGTGGCATTTTAGGAGTGCAAGGAACTGGACCTTGGTAATTTCCAGGAACTTGCACAAGACTTTAGGTGCAATAATGCATTTCTGGGGAAGGACGTGACCCTGCTGCCACCGATCCAGCTCAGGGAGCTCCCTTTCCCAATCCCCACTCTTTTTATCTTGCTTCCAAGGATCTGTTTATTCAGGCAGTGTTTGTGCCCTAACTGTGTGGTGATTCAAGCTCAGTAACTATTTCCTGAGCATCGCAGCCCAAATAATAGAAGTCATCCTTATGTGATTGAAATTACTACTGTTATACTGAATTTAGGGGCGTTTTTTGGGGTTTTTTTGCAAGTGGAACAAGGAATTTGTTAGATTCTCACATTTTATTTGGACATATATGGATGAGGAAGGAGCAGATTGTGTTTGGATTAGATTCTGAGAAAGGAACCAGCTGGGTTATGGAAGAAACCACGGTTGTTTTTTAGGCAGGATTGCTGATTCAGTGGTGATTCAGGAGGTTTTCTTTGGCTTTAAAAGGCCATGAAATGCATTCTTTGAAGAAAATTTTAGACCTGAACAAGTGCTCAGCAGTTGTTCAACAGGTTGAGTGTGTAACCGTGGTCTGTGGCCACCTGCTCTTGCTTTTAGGATGTACCTGTTTTCCAGTTATTGCCTTGAAAATGGTTCCATGGTTCCATACAGCTTCTTGGGGCTTGTATTTATTGATGATTCTTTCAAAATCAGGGGATTTAAGTAAATAAAGGAGCTTTACATAACTTCAGTCTGCAGGAGGTTGCTGAGCTTTGTAATGAGTCCTGTGGCTTTTCTAAATCACTGGAATTGCTTTTTGCTTGTTTTTGTTGTTTTGTTTCGGTTTTTTTTTCCTTTTTTGTTTGCCAGAAGTTTGCAAAGCTCAGTGATTCATGATTCTCTTTTTATTGACATATCATCTTTCTGGCATGTTTCTGATTTCTCTGAGGTAAATAGATGTGAGTTCAGGCAAAGTTTATTTCCAAAAATGTAAACTTGAGGAGCCAAATGTGTTCAATAAGCAGGAGAGAGAAAATCCATGATTATTTCACTCTTCTCCTTACATAATGTTCTTTCTTTTTTAATTTAGCTTAGATTTTAGTGCTTCTACTGGGCTATTTTTTATTGAAATGGTACAGCCTGCCCACTCACAGGATGAACTTCCTCCTGCTGTACAAATACTCCACTACCTTTGTACAAATACTTCAGGTTGACTGAGTGCTGCCTGTTGTCCACTTCAATTCTAACCATTTCTAGTAAGCTTGATAGCTAAATATCTGTAATTGTAAGGTTTTGCAGGTTTTTTGTGTCCAGATGTCATAAATTTATCCTGCCTGGGCTGAAGAATTGCTGTACATGGACAGTGTTGTACTGAGTGATGGAGGGATGGAAAAGGAATTAAATGATTGTGCTGCATTGCTACTAAATATTGTTGGGCTTTTTCTTTCCATATGAAAATGTTACGAGGATTTCACTCCACCAGACTCACTTTGCCCTTTCATGTTTCCATTCCTCTTGAAGTGAGTCATGGAAAGTTCATCGTGGTAGGACTGTGGGCAGCCTTTCACTTCCAGAGCTGCATCTCTCACTAATCACAGCCTTGTCTTCACAGGAGATTTTCAGAGGGAAACATTTCCACAGGGAAGTTCATTTCTGGAGTGCTCAGGAGGGCGTGGGATCAGCTTTGCTCTGAGATTTCGAAAAACATCAGCAGTGCAAACTGAGAACTTGATTTAAACAAACCTTCCTGATTTGGCAGGGAAGGCACTTAGGCAGAAGGAATATCTATCCAGATTAGTGGAAACAATTAGGAGCCTATGGATAGAATAACATAGCTCTAAGAATGGCATTAGATATATTAAATTAGGAGCAATGTGATGTTCCTGGCCAGATGATTCAGCAGTATTATCTTTTGCCTAATCTTTTGTTTGGGTTTTTTTGGATAAAAATGTTTATCATTTATTATATCTATAGCTTTTTAAGCATCTATAGTTTTTTAAGCAGGCCTCATCCTATCTAATCTGAGAACTGGTGGATTATTTTCTCACTTGCTTTAGACATCCATAGTTTAGGTAGTGAGCTGCCCATCAGGACTGATTCACCTGAAATCTTCAATTACAGTGTGTGAAGGGAGGAAACAAAGTGCTGTAGCTCCACTGACATAAATTCAGGGGAGCATTTAAACGCCAGGATGAGAAATGTGTTCCTGGTCTACCTGAAATGTGTTTTTATAAGAGGTTAACAGCCACCTTTTCACGTGGTGGGAGGAGAAGCTGACTGTGATTAGAAGTAATGAGGCTATGGAAAAATGTAACCTGAAGAGCACCAGTAAAAGTTTGATAGATCTTTATTTTAAAGAGTTTTGAAAGAAAGGAAAGCATATTAAATATTAAGGAACTGGTGACCTGGAAAGCAGGTCACACATTTTACATATGTGTAAAATCTGTTAAATCTGTTTTATCTTATTCATAGAGGAGGAGAATTTTAGCTACATGACTGAGCATATGAAATTAATTGCTTTTTAAAGTCTCTTGGTCCCTTTTCCCAAGGGACAAGCATTAGGACAAGAGGAAATGGCCTCAAGTTGCAGCAGTGGAGGTTAAGGTTGGATATTAGAGAAAATTTCTTCATCAAAAGTGTTGTGGAGTACTGGAAATGCCCAGGGCAGTGGTGAAGTCACCATCACTGGAGGGATTTAAGAGCTGTGTCGATGTGACACTTGGGGACATGAGGCAGTGTGGCTTTGGCAGTGCTCAATTAATGCTTGGCCTTGATGATCTTGGAGAGCTTTTCCGACCTCAGTAATTCCATGATTCTGAGATTCTGGAGCCAGTTTGGTTACAGTCTTCCCTTACCATCCTTAAAAAGAAAGGGGAAGAATTTTAGGAAATGTTTATTTAGTAGGAATAATAGAAAATTTCAGATGTTTTCTATACAGTTAACAAAACCCATGTGGATGATGAAAAATCTTGCATCTTTTGAGGGGAATGTCTCTTTTCACCCTGTGTATGAGATGAGTAGGGCCTGGTGGATGCTGTATTTTCAGTGCCTTGGTGTGAGGCTTTGTGGTTTGCTTTTGCTGTTTGCTTTTGTGGTTCCTGCCCAGTGGTACCTGCCAGCCTCCTGTCCTGCATCCTGAGCCCCCAACAGCCCCTCCTCTCATGGAATGCAGGAATTGCTCAGGGAAACTGCCATTAAAAGTCTCACCTGTTTGCTATTAAGTTCTGTTACATATAAATACCTTTGTTATCTTGAGGCTGCTTGAGTTTGGAGCAAAGTCCCCCTGGCTTCAGTGGGAATAAATTGAAATCTAGGAGAGCTTTTCCTTTTTTCCCCCCCATTCCGCTGTGTGTCATCTTGTATATCCATATTTCCTCCTCAGGCTATTCCCAGAGATCCTGGTTTTTATGAGGAGGGCTGCTCTTGGCCAAGGAGCTTGCAAAGGTTGCTGTTGATTTCTGCTCTGTGGTTAGGGCTGGCACGCATTAATGTACAGCAGACAAATGCAGTATAGATGTGATCATAAATAATTCACCCTTCCCTTCAACAAGGGGAAATTACATGCTACATTATTCAATATACAAAGACACTGCTTGTTGTGTAAAGAGAGTAATTTTCTGCCAGTGAACAGCCAGCAGCTTTGCAGCTAAAATATAAGGAGACACACATGGTTTATTGCCAGCTCAAGCCTCATAACCTTCCCTCTGCCTGCAATCCACATCCTTCTGCTCTCAGGAGTGGAATACAAAGAGGTGATGTGTGCTGGTGGCTGTGGTTGTGGCTGCTGGGAATGTTGGATGGAAGGAACAAAAGCAGGGCACTGTGGATGTCTGTATTTCATGAGGTGAAGGAGGGAAATGAGGGCTGGGGGAAGATCCTGCCCTTCTGGTGAGCATCCTTCATGCCATGCTGAATTCTTAGGGAATGAACTTCTGTCAAAAACTGCTTGGGAAAGAGAAAGGAGTGGCACAAGGGAATCAGATCCTTTTGTGTGTTTGTTACAATTCAGTTTTTTTATTTCATGAACGTGCCAGTGGAAAATCATGTAAAATGGTGTGTTGGCAAGTAGCAGTTATTAAAAAAAAATGAGATCAATGTCTCTATTCTATTAGCTGAGTGATCTGTCATTGTCCTGTGGTAGGTCATCAAACTGATCAGCTAATTAAACAGTTTGATGCAGTGCTTGTGCATGAGCTGGCAGAGTTATGGTTGCTGGTGGAACTTTAAATTTCTCCTCATGACTGGTGTGATTAATATCTCAGTTTTACTGTAGCCTGAACGTGTTTCTATTTTTTTCTCCCTTGTATAAGCTTCCTGATAAACCATTTTCTTCACCTGCCAAAGACGTAGTTAACATGGTTTTTCCTTGGCTTTGTAATATTTAGCAGATTTTTGTGAGAAGTGTCTGCAGCTGTGAAGGGTTCAATAAATTCCAGTCCATTTTTTAGCACACAAATGGACATAGGACAGAGAAGGTTATGTGGTTTTTCTAAGGTCCTGTGGTTTGCATTAATTAATGTATTTCTGATTGCTCTTTTTAAAAATTTGAGAATTGATGTCAAATACACATGCCTGGAATTGATCCCATAAGGCCATCTCAGATAAATCTGTTCAGTCAGTGTCACTGAGCAGGTTGCAGATCCCTGTTAGACGAGGACTGGAAGATAAATTGGATTTTTTCTTTATTTTAAATAGCCAGTGCATAGGAATTGGTCTATGAAAATAAACAGCAAGGAGCTGGAGAGCAGAGGTCTGAGAGGGTACTGAGGTGGATGTCAAAGAAGAGGAGGTCAGGGCAGAAGGACTACATAAAAATCAATGTGTAGAACATGATAAATGTAATTGAAGAGATGCTGTAGAATGGGTTTTTTTTAGATCTTTTCTAGGTACTGCTTTAACCTGTAGCCTCTTCATGCTCCTTTTTTCAGAGGGGCTTTTCACCTTCCTCTTTTATCTTTTGTGATGAAGGCCCTCATCCCCATCCCCTCTTTTTTGCCGTTGTTTTTTCTTTTTTTTTTTAGCTGTCTCTGGTTTCATTACTTCCTCCACTGGATGTGGATGCTGTCTGAATCTGCCCTGACACTGCCTCTGTCTCTGGCCCCCTTTGCTTCCTCTTTGAAAATGTTTGATCAGGGTCTTATTTCTGCCTGAAATATTTACTTGGGAAGTGGAAACTTCTCACTTCTTGTCAAAACTTCCCTTTCTTGTCCTTCTTCTCACCACCATTGGTGGTTGGACAACCATCAAGGTCTTTCCAACCTTGGCTCCTTTCCATAGTTCCTCTTTTTCTTTTAGATGTTTACTGGGGGGATGTTTTACACATAAGAAAGCATAAACTTTCTAGGTTTAAAATGACCCATATGAATCTGATTTAATATCTCTAGTTGTTCAAACTTCTGTCAAAGTCATCACAGCTTTGCTCCTTTGGAGAAGTTTTCAAGACTGGTCTCTTTGAGAAGTCTTGCACTGATTTCTTTCCCTTTGGTTTAAATATAATCAGTAATGATTATGCTGCCATTTCTGTCTGCCTCATCTGGCTTAGAGAATAAACTCATTAAGGAAATGAACTTTTTTGGGGTGGAAGGAAAGTATTTTGCAAATACTTTTGTTCAATATTTATCTAATTATTCTTGAGTCCCTGAGACACAGTCTGCTTGCTCTGATTGCAGAAATCCTCCAATATGTGACAGTGTTCAGTGGGAGAAACATCAGAATACAAATAACTTCTACAAAAGCACTTTGTCTCATACAAAAATGCAGCCAGACAGATGATGATAAATGTGGGATCTGAAGTGACTGCCCCATTTGATCAGGACACTTTTGTAGGAATGAACCAGGAGTTATTATCTAGAATTATAGCAGTGCTGCTGCATTAAAAATAGGTGTTGATAGAGCTAAAGGCAAAACAGTCAAATTGTAGGGCTCATAATAGTACTGATTATACTTCTCTGATTTGGTGAGTAATAAGAGGACTCATCATTTTGTCCAGAAACCTGAGATCCTGTCATTAGCCTTTTCCTTGTGTCTGTTTTTTAATCCCTTCACTTTGCTGAATGTTTTAATGATGGCTTTTGATTTTTTTTTTGTTTGTTTGGCTTTTTATCTCCCATGTTTGAAAGGAGACTGTTACTTTATCCCTGCCTCAAACAGGGTCCTACCCCACTTCAGGACTGTTCATTTATGGTCCTCAGGAGCAGATAGAGTGTAATTATTTAAACTTGTGTCACTGGATACTGTCCAGAAATGCTCCCATATTTCAAGAGCAGATTAAGATCTGTTGGGTGGGTTAGTGAGTCGTGTAGAGTTACCTGTAGTAGCAACCAGTCACTGATGTGAGCAGATGGGTGATGGAAAATCAGGGGCAGCTCGCTGTGAACCTGGGGCCAAATGTTCCCTGGGTTTAATATCTGAGTGCTGTAATTAACAGACTTGGCAAACGAGAGGCATCTTTCAGATAGGAATCTGAAATGACTGGTGGTAGATTGTGCTTTGCTATGGCTGTGGATGATGTGGATATGATGTCTGGGTGTGTATAAATATCTGGGTTTGTTTCTCTAGGTTGGACAATGCATCTCTTTGGAACCACCTCTGGGAAGATGAAGCTTCCAGCAGCAGCAGTGCAGTTTGGAACCTGCTTGTTTTAAGGGAACCTGGAAATTTCTACCCATATTTGCCCATTCCAATATAAAGCAGAGGAAAATGAGTTATTTTTATTTTTTGCATATTTTTACACTATGTAACTTTTTTTTTTCCTTCTCATTTTGTTCAATGGGAAAAACTTGAGCCAGTTTTTTAGCTGATCATTACTTCGCCACATTCCTCTTACTGAGCCAAATTCTTGGGAACCACATCCAGAGTACATTTATTTTTGTGTGTTGGTGGTGGTTTGGGCTTCTTTTTCTTTCTGTGACACATGTCACTTTTTATTCTGTTTTAAAGCTGTCCTTTTGCATTTCTGAGTAGTTGTAGAATCACTCCAGGAACGAAATAATTTCAGACTTGCAGAAGATGACTCATATGCTTCAGAAACTTTTTTATGGCTGTGCTTGGCTCATTAATGTAGGAGTTTAACGGTAGTAATATGAGGTATTGCATTAATTGCTGCATACATTTGTTACCAAATGACTTGCACAGACAGTGTTTCCGATGCCGTGGACCTGATCACAATAACCAGAAGTGTCCTGTGTGCAGAGGAGAAAATAAAATCCCTTTGTACACCGACAGCAAGCAGATGAAGTGGCTCGCAGTTCTGGAAGTGAGGACTGACCACTGTGAGAGCTGGAATGGGTTTTTCTGCCTGAGGAAGGGGAAGCTCTGCAGTTTGATGTTTGGGTTGATCATAATGACTCTGGTGATGGTTTCCTACATACTGACTGGAGCCAAGCACGGCCTGCTGCTGATCCCATCTCCCTTCCATTACGGAGCTTTTGCTAGCAATCCCAGCTTAATGGACAATGAAAGCCTTAGTGACATGAAAGACTATTACCAGCCTTCAAAAATGAATGTTTCATATGTAAAGGATTATCCAAGCATTAAATTAATTATTGACACCATTACTTCAAAGATAGAGTTTATAACGAGGCAGCGCCCTGATTTAGAAGAGCTGAGGAAGCAAGAGCCACATGTAAGTATGAATTGAGGCGTGTCTTAAACTGCTTTTTACGCCCTTATTTCAAGGCATTTGGATCAATCTTTTGCCTAGACATAAAAAAGTGCAACTGCTTGGATGTTCATGCAGTGATTTACACCACCTAGAGTCTCCTGATTCACAGCAGCTGAGAAGTTGATATTATAGATCACATCCCTCTGAGTCATGGGCAGGATGGATGGGTTCTATAAATGGTCTTGACACCTGAAGCAAAAAATCAGGCAGTCTTCTGGTAGCTGTACAATGTCACTGAACTTTTACCTTCTCTCATGCAAAATCATTGCGACTTACATTTACCCTGAAACAATAAATAAGAAAAGAGCCTTTCTAATAACTGCTTGCTAGGGTCTCCTCCTGAAAATCATTGCAAACCTTGTATTTCAGAGTTAAGAACTGGAAGGTAATTTGATTTGTGTATTAGATGTCTCACTTTAAAAATCAGTTCCTGGGATTGCAAAGGAGTTGAGGTGATTATTGAGGCCCTTTCTGGCCTTAAAATAAAAGGATTTCTAAATACTTATCTCCCAGCCCAGTGGGTTGCTCAGGATTTGGTTATGGTGCCATCAGAAGGAATAGATGGGGTCAACTTTGTAGGTAGAAGTATCCAGGTAGTGTTTCTGTTCTCTCACTGAGCTAAGTAAGAAAAGTAAGTGCTAAGTAAGAAAAGTTGATTGCCTGCTGCCTTGACTGAAATTGTTGTTCTTTATGTTGCAGATGTTTTCGGTAATCCCTAACAAATTCCTTCCAAACAGCAAGAACCCTTGTTGGTACGAAGAGTACCGCGGGAACACAACCACGGATCCCTACGCCACCAACTCCTACGCGCTGTACTCCAAACGCTTTCGGATCATTTTTGATTACCTCAGGAAGGTATTTTGGAACCACTTGTACCACTACAAGGACAAGCACTACCGCCTGCGCTGCCTGCCACACTTCTACATCATCGGGCAGCCCAAGTGTGGCACCACGGACCTCTACGACCGCCTCCGGCTGCACCCCGATGTTCGCTTCTCAGCCATCAAGGAGCCCCACTGGTGGACCAGGAAACGCTTTGGTGAGTCAAAATGTCCTTTGCTAGGCAAGCTGTGCCCCCTTAAAATTGTGTAAGTATTTGGGATGAAGTTGATACATATGCTCGGTATTGGCTTGCCTAGAAACTGTCGCACTACAACATGAAATATCTCACACACTCACACTAAGATCAAAAGAGCAAAAGGAAATAACTTTTATTTCTGACTTCGCAATATTTAGAATTCCAAAAGTGACAGTGGATTGGAGGATGAAATTGCTACCTCTCCAACCACACTGGTCAAACCAACAGTCTATTAATTCTCTCTTCCCACAAAGAAGAATGCAAAACAATTGTTATTTACATAATCAGTGTGTGAGAATTCCAGTAGAAATATGCAAACATCAGAAGGCATAGAAAACTTTTAAAAGAACTTCAAAACTTTTAAAAGAACAGGGCGAAAAGAAACCACTGGAGTTGGTGGTTTTGAGAAATTCAGATGGTGGACGCTCAACCTGCTATTGTTCAATGGTGTTTTGGGTTAAGCCTCTTCAGAAAATGCACTTTTCATTTGGTTTATTTGCAGCGGTTTGGAAAATCTAAGGGAAAACAAAAACAGTGCATAAGACCAACCTTATGAATTTATAAAGGCAAGAAGAGAAACTGTTAGGTTGTCATGGGAGAGTTGAAGAGCAGCAGTGATACTTTTGTGCTGCAAAATTGTGTAAAGCCTTTCTTACATCAATAAATGATAGGTCGCTATTTAAAATTTCAGTCCTTATGGTTCAATAAATACAACTGTGGCAGGAGCTTTGTTAGTGCCACAGCTCTGGGCAACACTGATCAGTAGAGATGCTCTGCATGAGGAATCTCTCTCTCACTGAGGACCCTGCACATATTTTTGATCCTTTTTCTGGATGATATCATTATTTCCATCTGTGAAGGCAGACTTCACTGGCTGGGGTTGTGGCCAGCTGGACCAAAAGGCATCCACCCCTTGTGATTGCACCTCCAAAGGGTGTCTTGAGGCAGTGGGGCTGAGCACAGAATTTCGTCCATCTGAAGTGTTTTTCTCCTTCCTGCCTCTCTCCGGATGCTGAGGAAAGTCTGTCTTGTCATTAGAGATTAGATGAGCTGCAGAAGGCCCATCTGAATTTCCTAACTGCTCCCCTTTACATGTGCATGAGTGTTGTGCCCTTCGTATTCCACCCAGACACTGGATTTTCCTCTTCTTGGGTCTGGCTGTTAAGTGCTGGCATGCCCTCACTTTGTATGACTTTGGTATCAAAGATCAAGGAATTTTCAGTGATTTTACTGTTTCCAACAGGAAGGTTCTGTTTATTTTAGTGACTTCTTAATTTCTGTTTCTCATTTGCTCTTGCTTTATGGCAACAGATACAGACTTTGGAACAGAAAAAACTGACACTGGAGTGTAGATGAGGACTTTGATCACTACTTTATTTTGGTGCTTTTCTAAGCTTCCTTGGAATGGGAAAATACTGAATTTCTGTGGCTAAAGGCAAGAAAGGACACTTTCTGAGCATTGGGACACTGGCAGTGCTACTTCAAATTCTTTATTTCTCCTACATGTGGTGTTGCCATTTCCATCTTGTTTCCCTGTGCCCTGGATACCAGAAGAACCTTTGAGCTCCTCCAGACAAGGTTTTGTTCCTTGCTTCTTGGTGAGGAGCTCTCAGCCACAGAGATGGGAATTCATTATTCATTATTCATTCATATTCATTATTTTGCTGTTAAATCTTCAGTTTTCTTCCTTCGCAAATGCTATAAGAAAGTTGCCAAAATAAATACTTTGGACATTTTCTAAATACTTTTTTTGTAAACTAAGATGTAAAGGCATGTGATGAAGATACAGCTTTGCTTTTGAGATGATTTAATCCTGTTTGAGAAACACTGGAGGCACCAGTGTGAATTGAGGAGTGAAACCAAGTCAAGCAAAGAGAAGCATCGTGGTCCTCCTTGAAGACCCATGAGAAGGGACTTGTTCATCACTTGTTCAGCAGCTGACTGAAGACAAAACATGGGAATTATGGAATAGTTTGGGTCAGAAGGGACCTTTAAGCCCATTCAGTTCTACTCCTGCCAGGGCAAAGACACCTTCCATCATCCCAGGTTGCTCCAAGCCCCATCCAACCTGGCCTTGGACACTCCCAGGGACCCAGGGACAGCCACAACTTTTTCTCATGTTCAGATAAAGTGATGGAAAGAAGGGACTGTCAGCAAAATCTGTGGAGGATTTTCCATGGTGGTGCTGGCAGGAAAGGCTGAACCCAATTGATACCTTAAACTAAATTGTTTTACACCTCCACTTACATTAACCTCAACATAAATGTTTGGAATGAATTTTGGAGGAGGTAATGCACGCAGCCACACTTCAGCAAGAACTGGACTCACTGAAACTCTGAACCTGACCTACCAAACAGGGAGAAGAATGTAAAAAATCAGACTGGAGTGCATCTAACTTGAGAACAAGGGTGAATTCCTACCACTGTGCTGGCATTCACAAGCCCTCCACTTGCAGAGTCTTGTGGTCAACCACTGGGGACTGAGTGCTGATCCTTGAAGAGAACATTCTTTGCATAATTCAGTTTTTTTGAAGTTGTTTTGTAAAGCTGGAGAATGAGGAAACATTGCAGAGATCGTGGTCTCACGGGAGAGGGATCTGTAGGGATGACCTTCTGATCATTTCAGCTGTCTGCCAATGAGAATGAAAGATCAAGTTTATTCATGGTGGCTCAGCCCTTTAATTCTGCCTTTAAAGTACATTACCTAATGGTTACTATTTAAAAATTAAGGAAAGAAAAACAGAGAATATGACAAACACACTCACAAGTGAAACTGAGACAGCCAGCAAGTGGCTATGACTCCTATGCTCCTGGCTATTAAGTTGGTTTGGTTTCTAACACTTAAGCTGGACAAGAAAGTCTCTTTGTTCAATGGCATCCTCTGATTCAGAGGATTTTTATGAGACTGACTAATTTCAGCTGAGGTTAAACAGCCCTCTGGGGAGGCCTCATTTCGCAAATCACTCCTTTCCCCTTCTGCTGGGGTGGTGGATGCTCCACAGGACTTTGTCTCAGCTTGACTGTCTCTCTCTCCTGGCTCCTTGCCACTGTTTCTGTTCCCAGGAGTGGGGTGGCAACAAACCAAGGCTGTCTGTAGCACCACGCTTGCACTTTTTTCCCCCTCAAAACAAGTCAAAACATGCTGTTGAACTTTCTTCTACCCTCATTAAATCCCACTTTCCTAAAGGGGAAAATCAGAGGCAATGGACAAAAGAACTCCCTTGCTGAGCTTTCCTCTCACATAATTGATAATTATTGGCCTTGTGGGAACAAGAAAGGGAGAGCTGAGAAGTCCTGTGTGGGGAGCATGTACAGCAAATGGAGAAGTGGGACTAGATTTGGAAACAGGAGTGGGAAAGGGAGTATAAAAATCACAGGATGCAGCTCAAGATGCTGAGAAATGCAGGGGGAAGGTGATACTGAACTCACCCTGGTGTGCAGGGAAGGAGAGGAGAAAAATAAGATACTACCGTGGAGCTTTATTTGCATACCTGTGAAAGGAAAAAACCCATGAATGATTTCCCAGTGTGTGTTGATTTGCATATTTGGCATCAGAGCCTGTGCTCAATCTCAAAACAGTAAATCTAGTGGGAGTCCAATATTACTTCAATTTACATGGGTGCAAGTGGAAGTAGAATCTTATCTTCTATATTCCTTCCAAAAGATAAATTTAGAAGAAGATAAATCCAAGCTCATTCATGCAAGGACTACAAAACAGAGCACTTAAAATATGTGAATTTATGGTGTAATCATTCAGTATCTCAGATCTCAGCCACTTCATTATTGGCACTTTTGTCTGAGGGTTGCACTTGGTCGTTCTGATCTCGTGCTGATGTTGGCTGGCTGGGGGCCAACCACCTTGGTTTGCACCAGAGGTTAGTCTTGCCCTGTTGTTCTTATAATTGCTGATTTTAATTCTCTCTTTTTGGCTGTTTTTCCAGGAATCATCCGGCTGAGGGATGGATTTCACGACCGCTACCCCGTGGAAGATTACCTGGATCTGTTCGACCTGGCAGCACATCAGATCCAGAGTGTGCTGCAGAGTGATGCAGTGAAGGAGCATGGCAAGAGGAACAACATCATCATTGGTACAGCAAAACCAGCCCCAAAATTCTCTCTAGCTCCACACTGGCAGTGCTCAGAGTTGAGGCACCAGAGGGGGATTTTGTGGCTGGCTCTCAGTACAGAGCCCCTGATGTTGCTCTTCTCTGGTGTGCCTGGAAGCTCTTGGCTTTCTTTTCCTTCTTTCTTTGTTAAGAAGCTGTGATTATCTTCAGAAAATCACTGAGCAAGTGCTGCATATCTGATGAGCATCAGCATTGAATTAATATGGGCTTTTTTTTTTTTTCCAAGAATGAGAATGACCTTGGTGACTTGTTCAAACACAGATTTCATTTTGTTTTCACAGAATCATTTAGGTTGGAAAAATCCTCTAAAATCATCACACCCATCCATTCCCCCAGCACTTCCAAGGTCACCATTAACTCATGTCCCCAAGTGCCACATCCACCTTAAGGACAGTCATGAGGGGATTGCCTGTAGTGCTGGGTTGTGGCTTCACTCCCAAATGCTGGAGTAATGTCTGGGATAAATCAGTAATTGTGGTGGTATGACACACACTGGGTGCTGCAGAAATCCTGGAGCTGGTAGGCGATGAGGAACAAAAGATCCTAGTGGCTCTTAAGCTCCAACAGAAGAAATTTATATAATTAGTTGGTATTAAATTGCTTAGTTACCACTAAGAATGGTCTAGCAGTGCTGTTTTATTGTACTTTATGGAAGTCCATGGGGAGCACGGGGCTCTAGGGAGGGATCCCTGGGTTGCTTTCCATGGCCAACAGTGGTCAATCCACTGGGCTCATCCACTCTGACCTGTGGTGTACCGGTTTACACTGCCCCTGAGGAATATCACAAACCTCTAAATTCTGCTTTTGCTGTCTGCTAAAACCAGAAAACTGAGGGGATGGGAGTTCTACCAGTCTTATTTCACAGGGAAACCACACATATTTTATGCAAAAAGTAGTTGTGCAAGTGACAGTTCCTTGTCAAAAAGAGACTTTTCAAGTAGGCTTGAAGTCACAATTTTACAGAAAATAGAGACAAGATTTTATTGCCTGCCCTCAGAATTAATGGGGGTTTGGTCTCATAATAACCTAAAATTTTAACGTATTGCTGGCTGGGTGAGATAGTGATGATGCCTTGGGTTGGTTAAACCAGAGCTTTGTCTGAGAAACATTTGTTCAATACTTCCCCAGCCTCCATTTAAATCCATCATTCACTTTATTAAACATTGCAACAGTGAGCAATATTTGCAAGATGGGGCTCTTAAGAAATGTTGCCATCAAGGACATCTGCAGATTTTCCTGCTACTTATAATAATATCTCCTGTCCTTTGATGGGTGAAGTGCTCATACTAATTAAATTCACTAATCTAATTGGCAACGCACATCTTTGATTACCCACCTCCTGTTGCAGCTTTTTGTAGGGTTCACTTTGTGTTTCTTTTTCCTGTGGTCTCATTTCTTGTTTCATTAAGGTTCTGCTGGGTTTTCTTATTAAGTTTACAGGAAAAGTCTTGAATTATTATACTCATTAAGGCAGTCTTTTATGACCTTTGTAAAAAGCAAAACAAAGCCATCTAGCCTAAAATGAATCTGTATGAATATCAGGTTTTCTCATAATCCTCCTTTTCTTATTTCAGATGACTGTAAAGAAAAATCAAATTAAAACTGTAAATATTTCAGTAGTTCATCATGTTATATTATTTTGAAAAGTTAGGCTTCTTTGGATATTAAACCTAGTAGGTAATAACTGCATTTTCAAAAAAGAAAACAAACCCAATATCTGTTTAGAGATGAACCCCAGAATACAGAGCTGATCCAGCCTGAGGCATTCTGAAAAGGATTTTTTTATGTGGAATCATTAATAAGATAAATTCAGAGGAATGACTTGTGAAAACACAATATGATGTTAATCCATTAATGACTGAATGAAGAGGTTATGCACCATTCTTTAGGCAATTTAATAATTCATATGACCTTTAAGTCCATAAGAAAAAATGTAATTCAGTTGCACCGGTGTAATTAAACATAATTAATTGTTGATTATTAATTTATCTCATGTTTAGTATGGCTTATCCTCTTTGCAGGTATTAAACCTGTATTATAAACCAAAACCAAACACTGTCAAATTGTCAGAAAAATTTTTGTTTGCCTGTTTCAGGAAACTGAAATTATAAAAGTCAGCAGGGACCAGAATGATTATTATTTTTTTTTAATATATATTTTTTCCCCATCATTAAATCTGTGACAGTCATCTTGTGGGAAGATTTACCCTCTTGACCCCAGGTTTTGCTGGGCTGGAGGAGCACCTTGAGCATGATTTGGTTTTGTGACTGTGATCTTGGGTTGGACTTGCAGGTCTTCTCCAGCCTTTATAATTATGAGATTTTCCCTGACTGCAGCTTTTGGGTGATGGAATTCACAGTTTTCTATGGAATGTGGGCTCTGATGTTAGGAGAATCTGCCCATTTAAATGCACTGGGTGGTGGTTTGGTTTTTTTTTGCTGTTTTTTGTTTGTTTGTTTGTTTGTTTTTTGTAGTTCACATTGCAGCAGTGTAGGGAGGTGTTTGCAGGTCTGGCCACACTAATTGGGATAAATCCAGCAGAACATCCACGGTGATCAGAGAACAGAGCAGAGAGCTGTGAAGGATGATCAGATCTAGTCCAGAGAGGAGGAGGTGGCTCGATGAGGTCACAGACTTTAATTACCTTGCCATAATTGAGGCAGACATTTCTGAGGGAGCTGTTTCAGGCTGTGCCTGTCAGGAGGATGGAGCAGGGACTTCCCCAGGTCACCTCCATCCCTGGAGTGCCCTCTCCAGCAAATCCCTGCCTGCAGGTGCTCGTTCCCTTTGTGTTTCCCCACGTCCTGGTGGCTCAGGAGAAGTTTCTGTGGCAGGGCTGTCTCAGCTCCTGGCCTCTGTTTAATCCTTTGTGTTTCTGCCTCACCCAGCGTGGGAGCTGGGCTAATTGAGTTTTAATTGACAAGTGGAAGCCTGCCTGTGATTAGGCAGTGCTTTGGCTAATTAATTTAGAATGGAAGAGTGGAGCTGTTGTGGACACCCAGCTATAGCCAATGGACCTGATCTCCTTCTCCTGAAAAGAGGCAAAATGAATGTGACAGAAGATTAATGTGTTTTCTAACAACTCCCAGACTTTATTAATGAATCACATTATGTTCAGCTGAAGTTTGGAGCCAGTGCTTTTCTCATGTTGTGTTTTGTCCATCTTTTTAAATCTTTATTGGGCTTTTCCAACAGAGGAAGGGAGAAAAAATAGGGAAATAATGTACAAGTCCATAAGCCTACAACATTATTATTTTTTTAATCTCCTTCCATTTGATTTGAAAAACCTCATTAGCGAGAGTTAGCTTTCATTAGACTGTCAGAGAGTGGATGTCCCCAAAAAGCTTCTGTGCATGTTTTGTTGGAACACTACTGTGCCACATAAATGCCAGGATTGCTTAAAAAGACAGAGAAGGTTACAAAATTCAAAACAACATACCAGATCATTTATTTAGCAGCCGAACCATCACATACCTCATTCTGGCAGAGATTTTTACTGAATATATTTCTCCCTGTAGCATTGCATTCTGTGTGATCTTCTTCAGACACTAAAGATACCAGAATCAGGTATTTTACCAAAGTGTGCTATTTATTCTATAAACCTTATCTAGTCATAAATAGTTGACTTCTTCATGAATAATTATACAAAAAATAATATTTCAAACCTTAATGACACATCTCAACTGCTTTAAAAATATTTCTTATATGCTCACTGATTCTCCTGATTATATTTACCACCGTGTTGATCAGCAGGTTTCCACATTTTTCTTTGGGAAATTTTGCAATTTGTTAGCAAGCTGCTACTCTGAGATTAGGAGCATTAAGGCCAACCTGTGGGTGCTACGAAATGCATTGCAAGGCTTCAGCAGGGACAAACTCCTGCCTCCTCAAGGCCAGGTTGGATGGAGTTTGGAGTCACCTGGCTTAGTGGAAGGGATGGGAACAAGATGATCTTTAAGGTCCCTTCCAGCCCAGATAATTCTGTGATTCCGTGATTCCTCACTGGAAATTGTGCTAAAACCCTGACCAGTCCATTCCAGCCCAAATTAAATCTACTTGCATGTGTTAGCCCCCAGCAGGAAGCAGTGTGGTCATGGAGAGCAACACTTCAGGTGGAATTGCATAAAACCTGCCTTAAGCACCCCTGCATCCCAAAGGCACAGGACAGTGGGATTGCTGCAGCTCTGGGAGCTTTAGCAAGAAATGAGGTGTGTTGAAATCCATGGAGTCAGTTTTAATCTGCCTTATAGTGCTTAAAAATTCAGCCAATTTCCACTCCAACATGAAGAATGGAACGAGTTACCAGCAGAGGTGCTTTTCATTTCCAGGGGAGGCCAGTGCCTCAACAATGTGGGACAACAACGCTTGGATTTTCTTCTATGACAACAGTACTGAAGGAGAACCTCCTTTCCTAATCCAGGATTTTATTCATGCCTTCCAACCAAATGCCAAACTTATCATCATGCTGAGGGACCCTGTTGAAAGGTGAGCAAGAATATTTTCTTGTTATAATAATATTTTTAGATCTCACTCTGTTGGGTGCAAGTAAATATTCACGTGGTGTTTGAGAGCTACTTGGTTGTGACAAGAGGGGTTTTATTCTGTGTATTTTGGCACAGGTAACAGTGATAATGTTTTAAAGAGAAGCATGTGAGTGTGAATGCCATGAGTGCCATACTTGGACTCCTGAGTTACTCTGAAAAAAAGGATTTATAGGTTTCCAAATGCAATCTAATGCCATTACCTGAGCTAATATGCCCTGGTTCTCAGCAGGGCTCTATAGACTATGAGGGCACTGTGTCTCCAGATCTCAGCAGAAGTAGTCCTGGGAAATGTTTCATTTAATTTAAATAGTGAAATTTATGTTTTCATGGGGTTTGAAGTTCAAACTGATTAAATAATAATGTTTGGGAATGATTAAATAGCTCTAGAGTCAGCAAATTATACAATTTTTTAAAACTCTTTAAAGTGCTTGGTGAGACGGTTGTGTAAAGTTTCACTGGACATTTGTAGCTGGCACAGCCAGCAGCTACAGGAGTTCATCTTTGGTCTTCCTTTGATTGCAGGGAAAGGGCTTGGCTTTTCCCAAGGTATGGGCTGCTTTAAATAGCTGTGGAGAGTCAGGAATGTCCAGCTTTCCACTTGCAGTTCACTTTTTCTCTCCAGTCTTCCTCCAGGTTTTTGGGACATTCCTTCCCACTGAAGCAGGACAATACTGATGGGGGTGATGGGGAGGGTGGAGAGGATGGAGGCAGAGGCCACGAGGATCAGACTGAGGGGGTGTGAACTCCTCACTGCAGCTCCATAGGGATCGCCAGAGCACTTGTGGCAGGGTCAGTGCTCAAGGGCAAAATGCCAGAAAAACTCAGAGAAGGAAGGAAGGGGATGCAGGTGATGGTGGGAGTTGCAGATGATGGTGGGGATGAAGATGATGGTGGGAGATGCAGGTGATGGTGGGGATGAAGATGATGATGGGGATGAAAATGATGGTCGGGGATACAGGTGATGGCGGGAATTGCAGGTGATGGTGGGGATGAAGATGATGGTGGGAGTTGCAGGTGATGGTGGGAATTGCAGGTGATGGTGGGGATGAAGATGATGGTGGGAGTTGCAGGTGATGGTGGGAATTGCACATGATGGTGGGAATTGCAGGTGATGGTGGGGATGCAGATGATGGTGAGGACCAGGCTCTGGTATCTCTGGGAGAAAAGCAGACCCGTGCTGCTTGTGCAGGCAGCCCGTGCCCTCTGCCCAGCAGCTTCCAGAGCTGGGGTGGTGCCCCCCAAAAGGTTCCCTGCTGGCAGGACATGGCTGTGGTGAGAGCAGGACTGGGAGATGTTTCCCAGCTCCTGTGTCAGGAAATGCAGCTCTCAGCATCAATGTTGTCTCCTGACCCCAGGAGTTAACAGATGGTAATTTTATGCAAGAGAGTGGCTGGAGTGGCTTCCTCATGTAAATTAGTGACAAACTCCCTGATTGCTTTAACCACCCTCTGTAATGGAGGTGT
This sequence comes from Chloebia gouldiae, assembly GCA_003676055.1. Lineage (NCBI taxonomy): Eukaryota > Metazoa > Chordata > Aves > Passeriformes > Passeridae > Chloebia > Chloebia gouldiae. Next base: position 10,100,641 of record QUSF01000019.1, on the reverse strand, counting down.
AGCTCTTTGCCAGCTTTAGCAGGGGTCACAGAAAAAGTCAGCTTCATCTCCTTGACTGTGTTTATGACAAATTGGTTCCTTTTTATTTGCAATTCCCTGCATTCCTGATGGTTCATCTAAGCTGCAGGAGCAAAAGCAGAAGGCACAGCCCAGTGCCAGGCAGTGGGACAGGTTCCTTGGAGCAGCCAGGAGGGCAGGGGGCTGGGACGGGCTCTGATCTAACCTGCACAAAGTCTGGGCTAGCCCCAGCAGGGAATATCTGAATGACATCTTTTTTTGAGGTGGTTGTTGTCAACTGGTGTCATTATTTCATTGGAATGGACAGAGGTTGAAGGGAAGGACTTCAAGTAGCAAGAACAGCTGAAATCCTAATCAGCAAAAGCAGATGTCCTCAGAATTAAGACCAGATGGGGAAAAAAAAAAAAAAAAGAAAAATGGAAAGGAAATCTCAACTGCCCTGCAGAGGGAGAACTTGTCCTCAAGAACATCATTTTTCTTAAGATGCCATTGAGTCTGAAAAATGAGGCATTTCTTTTGATGGATGGCGAGAAATACCAAACAGTCATTAAACCTTTTTAATGACACTTCAGCCTGGCCCATGCTGTACCTGATGCCTGCTGGCTGATTTTTCCCAGGAAAAAGCCTTTCACCACTGAGTCCCACCTTCCCTGGGACAAGCTAAGTCCTGATATCCACATTTCCTGCAAGCAGGAGATGCTGTTCTGTGTCTAATTTGGGTGAACTCAGCTGGCCTGGTCCTTCAGCTTTTCCCTTTCTTATTTTCTTTAAAATGAACAGAGAATCTTCATTTGTTTCACATGAGAATTAAAATTCTGTTCTTGCAAAACACTGACATAAATAATGAGTGCTGAGGGGCTATTCCTGTGCTTAAGTGCTCTGCTGGATTTAGGCCTAAACTTTCCAAATGAGGTGTTTTTAAGTACCCATGGAAATCTAGGGAAGTTAAAGGGTAAATAAACTAAGTGCAGTACAAAAGGTTATTGCAGTAATGTGTGAGACTTAAATGGATTGGTGTTTTTATTTCTTAAACACCTGTGGCTTTTTGAAAGAGGCTGAAAAATATGTAGGATTTCTTGAATGTTATCAAGAGAGGGGTACTATGGAGGCATCAGATCTATGCTGCAAACACACTCAGGGAAGTAACTCCTCGAGTGATACAAAATTGTCTTCAAAATCCTGTGGTATTGTTGTGGTTCTGGTCATTCTAAACCTAATTATGAATGAAAGTTAAAATACCGTGTTCAGCAGATCAAATATTTGTGTCATGTCTGGGCATTTCATTTGTCTCTTTAAAACATGTTTATCTTTCAAAAGCTGAATCAAGGTTTCTGGGCTTAATGCTAAAAATTATATTTTCTTAGCCTGTAGGTTCTGGGTTGTTTCATTGCATCACCCCCAAAAATATTTTAATTTACATTATCTTTTTAAAGTGATTTAAATTGTAAAGCTTGTGCTAAAAGTGTGCAATGAAGGGATAATGCTTTGTAGCTTAGAGAAGCTCCTGCTTCATCTTAAAAAAAAATAGAAAATCAACAGGTGCTGTAAATTGGAATTTTCTGTTGGAAAGTCAGCATAAGATTGGAGATGAAAAAGGAATGGGAAATCTGGGCTCTTTCTAACTTGTGACTGTAGCCAACTTGGTAGTAATATAAAAATTACTCTTTCTAACCCACCTAAAGTTTCTAAAATCAGCTTTAAGCTTTAGAGGCAAGGACTGTTCCTGCCCATGGAAGACCAGGTGTAGAGGGGCAGCAACATCAGCTGAGACCAGTTCTGTTCACAGAGAAAATGAATTTAAAGTCTCAGTTTTGCCTTCGGGAGAAAACATTGGCTCACATGATTTCTAGGGTCAGGTCTCCAGGGATGCAGACCTTGAAAGTGGGAAAGCTGTTCAAATCCCCTGGAGAAGGTTTTCCTGTGAGCTAAAACTCATTAAAATGAATGAAAAAATGCCACTGGGTGACAGGCAGTGGGTGGGATGCTGTTACACACATGTCCCCTTTCCCTGGGTTCCTGTAGCTGATTGGAATTGCCAAATCTGTTGTGTAAATAAATATTCTTCCATTCCCTCAGCCCCTCACTGCCACGTTTTGCCCTCACAGGTTGTACTCTGACTATCTGTACTTTGCCAGCGCCAACAAATCCGCGGAGGATTTCCACGAGAAGGTGGCGGAATCCCTGCAGCTCTTTGGGAGCTGTGTGCTGGATTTCTCCTTGCGAGCCTGTGTCTACAACAACACCCTCAACAACGCCATGCCCGTACGTGTTTCCTGGCACTTTTGGCTCCTTGCTGCTTTCACAGAATTCACAGAATCACCAGGCTGGAAAAAGCCTTCAAGATCATCGAGTCCAACCCAGCCCCAACAGCTCAGCTCAGCGCTGGCACCCAGTGCCACATCCAGGCTTTGTTAAACACACCCAGGGATGGGGACTCCACCACCTCCCCGGGCAGCCATTGCAGAACTTTATCACCCTTTCTGTAAAAAACTTTTTCTTAATATCCAACCAATATTTCCCTTGAGGCTGTGTCCTCTGCTTCTGTCAGTTCCTGGAGAAAGAGCCCAGCCCCAGCTGAGCACAGCCACCTTTCAGGAGCTGTGGAGAGTGACAAGGTCACCCCTGAGTCTCACCCTCAGCTCCCCCAGTGGTTCCTCACAGGGTTTGTGTTCCCAGCCCCTCTCCAGCCTCGCTGCCCCCTCTGGACATGCTCCAGTGTCCCAAGGTCCTTCCCAAACCGAGGGGCCAGAGCTGGACACAGCACTCGAGGTGTGCCCTCACCTGTGCCAGGTACAGGGGCAGAATGACCTCCCTGCTCCTGGCCACACCATTCCTGATCCAGGCCAGGTGTCAGTGGCCTTCCTGGCCACCAAGGCACACTGCTGGCTCATGTCCAGTTGGCTGTTGACCAGTAGCCCCAGGTCCCTTTCTGCCTGGGCACTGTCCAGATGGACAATCTTGGTGGCAAGGTTGTTAAGACACCAAAATCCTGTGCAAGGAAGCAGCAAGAAATCAAACCTTTCTCCCTCTTCATTTGTAAAGTGGAGGGTATAAATATATATGTAGACACGTAAAAGATGGTATGGGGGCCCAGCTGTCTCCTCAGCCTGTTCCCTGCTGAATGCCAACAGGGATAACACAGCTTTCCTATTGTGCAAGTGCATGGAGAGCACATTTAGTGAAGATTACAATTTAATGTGCAAGCTTTTTGCAGATGTCTCCAAAAAAAAGTGGTTCTGGCAAAGATCTTTGCAGGACCAAATTGCCTCAAAATCAGAATAAATTATATGTTCTTTTGTAAGAAAAGGCTACCAATAACTAGATGAAATCTTTTTCCTTTTAATTTTTTTTAATTGTGCATGCCAGAAAATTATACAAGAAAACACAGAAACTGCTGGCAGGGGAATGGATAAGTATTACAGGCTTACGATTCCAAAATTCACAATTTTAGCATAGAACTGACTTCAGATTTTGCTCGAGGGCAGAGATTAATACAGAAGAGATGGACTTGGAGTATCTCATCTGGCCAGATTGCCGTTCAATCCTCTTTTATTTGCTCAGGCTTTAAAGGATTCAGAGGGAATAGTTCCCTCCTTTGCCCCTGGGCTGAAGTTATTGCCTCTTCCACTGGGCAAAGTAACAGTACAAGAGTGCATTCCATGGGCTGGAGCCCTGCAGCAGCACAGCAAACAGGACGCTGCTCTCACCTACCAGGTAGCCTGGAGCTGCTCATCCCTGACTGCAGCCCCCAGGACTTCCTCACACACCAATTGCTGCTGGGCAGCAGCACAGGATTTTCCAGCCATCTGCTTGCACAAATGTATTCCTTCCAGTGTGGCAGAGAAAGGCAGAGAGAGAACCAGAAGGAAAGATTTTCCTCTTATGTTCATCATCAGGGTGCAGAACCCATCTCCACTTGTCTTCGGCAGCCCTCTTGAAGAAGATGCTTTTGGAAACGAGCAGAGGAGGCCTCTTTCCTTCCATAGAGCCACAAGCAGGTGCTTGTAATAAAACCCACATGCCAACTGTGCTCCTTGGTGGCCTTTTTTAGCTTCTCCTTCAGCCAAGTTGCTAAATCTGTTGTGTTCGTGGTTTGCTGAGCATTGAAGAAGTGAGGATTGCTGTCCCTGGTGAGCTCATTAGGTTGCTAATTCTGTGACTGTGCCAGGAAAAGAAGGGGTTTGCTATTTGTTAATGTGTTTCTGAAACCAGAGAGGTGTCCTAGGCATCCTGGCTGCTGATGGATGCTGAGGGTGAAGAAAGGGGTGTTTGGCACCTGGAATCAGTGGAAAGAACATTACCCAGAGAAAGGCTCAGTGACCAGGGTGATCCCAGTTGTGGCCTGCCAGCACCTGGAGGAGCGTACAAGGAAGATGGAGAAACTATTTACAAGAGCCTGGAGTACGAAAAGAAACATTAAACCACAAGTTTGCCCCGGTGCTGAGTGCAGTGAGGCACTGACTGAGGGCTGGGGTGCTGCCCTGCCAGAATAATTCCATTTTAGCCTGGTGTCTTCATCAAATAAGAGGTCCCAGATTCTGGTGTAGCACATCTATAAAGAAATCTGATAAATATGGAGACTTATGGTATAAGGCACACATCAGAATGACACAGGATAATAATAAGTCAGCAATACTTCAAAATAAGGCTTTTTTTCAGGGAATTTAGGCATTGTTGTAGGTCATGGGGCAGTGTCACAAGTGAAAGGGGCTGTAGTCTGACTTCATGGGCTCTGTGGTAATGTGAGCTGAAGATGTTAAGTCTCTTTTATGAAAGATGCTTAAGACTTGGGATTCATGTTCCTCTCCTCTGAGCCTGAAGGGATTTAGAAAAATATTTATAAGCACAGTTGGAGACTGGACTTTTTAACACCAAGGCTACTCTTTTTATGTTTCAACTTGTTATGTAAAATTGAGGAGGGAAGAAAAACAGATAAAGGCAGGAGAGGCTGAAAATCTGACTTTCCCCCTCTGGTCTGACTCTCTGGGTACTCAGAAAAGGCACCACGAATGCTGCTGCAGCTGAGATCTCAATTTAATTACTGCAATCAGAGGATGTAGCAAAATGCACACAAATCTAACACCTGACAGCGAGGCAGAATATTTTTCCTGCTCATGGCAGCATGACCTGCTGCAGCTGAAAATCATGGAATCATTTAGGCTGGAAAAGACCTGTAAGGTCTCTTAGTCTAAGTTTTAATGCAGCACTGCCAAGCCCACCCCTAAACTATTTCCCCAAGGTGAAATCAAACTGAAATAAGATCTGGAGAAAGGGCAGGACTGAGCATCTTTCCTTGAATCACTTTTCATCCGGGGGCTGAGAGCCCTCAGTGTCTCCATGAAGGCTCCAAGCACAGAGATCTTGGGTGTGAAGTGGCTGAGCATCCTTCTACAGACGTTTGTGTCTGTGCAACACTCTGACACACACCTGTGGCTGCTGCAGCTTGGTAAAATGACATCTCTCACCAGCAGAAAAGCTGTTTGCAAAGATTTCTTTATGCAGTTCAGAAAATGAGAGGAAGACTTAAAAATATTCACATGCTTTCTTTTTGTCATTCCTTAAAAGCACATTTTGGGATTTTTTGGGTTTTTTTACAGGTAGGAGTGTTGTAAAGTGAACTAATTTGAGGTTTTTTTTGTATTTACAGGTGAGGTTACAGGTAGGGCTCTATGTTGTGTATCTCCTCGACTGGCTGACAGTTTTTAACAAAGATCAGATCCTTGTTCTTCGCCTGGAGGACCATGCATCAAACATGAGGTACACCATGCACATGGTGTTCCAGTTCCTGGACCTGGGTAGGTGCTTGCTGGCTGGTTTAAGTGTGCAAAATCATTATTATCCTTTTTCTTTTAGGTTGGCTTTGGTTTATTAAGAGAAGCAAAGGAATTTGGCTTGAAGGATGAATTAATCTCATTGCCTGGAGTCAAGCAAAATTAAATTCTCAAATGCATGGTGCTAGAAGATCTTAATAAGAGTATATAAAGAAAAAAAAAATCCACACCACTCAGAATGCAGGGATTTATCTTCCCACACAGAGGCCAATCCTGCTTCTGAAGGCACTCAGGGCTTGTTTGCCATGGGTTTACAGAGCTGCAAAGTTATCCCCAACAATTTTAACAAACTGAAGTGCTACCAGCCCAGAACCTAAGTCTGAGCATGATGAAAGGTTGTGTTTGTAGCCGAGGAGAAGGGGGAAATTGTGTTTTTGCTGTGTTGATTGAGACATCTGTTGCTAATCCTCGGAAGAAACGCCGGCAGACAAAACGTTGCCCAATGTTGATTTGACAGTAGCAAGAGAACGAAAATGTGGCTGAAAAATCGTCTGTCTGGTCCAAGGATTGGTCTAGATGATGAGAAAGCTTGGATGTAGCAGGCTGAACAGATGAAAAGCTTGGCATCTGCTTCCTGAACGTGGTTTGTGCTGCAAAACTCCCTAGGTTTTTATCTTGCTGATGCAGATTTATTCCCAAAGTGGGGTGTCACTACACCTGTGTCCACTTTGATGCCACTGCCAGCCTCCAAATAAACAAACGAGGGCTTTCCTGAGTGCTGAGTGAAGCCTGTGGGGTTTCTGTCGGGTTTTAGTCAACTCACACCATGAAATGGAACAGCAGCATAAAATACCTGCAGCTCCAGAACGGCAGGGAAGTTCTCTTCAATCACTGGGTTTTTTTGAAAACAGGTATTTTCCTCCAAGGGTAATTTATGCTGCTTTTTATAGAGATGATTAATTAATGGGAGAGGAACATGTATTATTTCCATATTTACCAGTAGTGCTCCATTTTGCTGATCTAAACCCGTATTCAATATTCTGAAACATTTTGGCTGCTAACAAAAACAACATTTTTCTCCCCATGGCACACCTTCTGATTTAGTCATTAGATTTCTTTAGGATGAGCATTTTGGGGGAAATATTTGAAGATAATATTCTCTTTTTCCACAGGACCTCTGAGTGAGAAACAAGAAGCTCTGATTACCAAGAGTCCTGCATCAAACACCCGAAGACCTGAAGACAGAAGCCTGGGCCCGATGCTGCCAACCACCAAGGCAATTTTAAGAGATTTCTATAGGCCTTTTAATACAAAACTGGCACAAGTTCTTTTTGATGATGCTTTTTTATGGAAGAGGACATAATGTGTAAATTTCTTGCCACGACTACAGTGCTTAGAGGAGTTTTTATTTTTTTAAATTCTATTTTTGTGCGTGGATATTTTACATTTTTTTTCCCATTCCAAAGAGCAGCTGATGGATGAGCTGAGAGTCTCACCTTCAGCCAGCACACATCTGAACAGCTCTACCACATTTTCCTTGGGAGAATGGAAAGCATCTTGCTTTAATCACTTTATTGCAACTTCTTTCACCCCAGCAAAGGAGTGGACAAGCATTAGGACAATGATGTCTTACACTCTTCCACAGGGGTGTTGAAGTGTAACTTTCTGTGAGATGCTGCAACACAGAGTCAGCATCAGTTTCCTACAATTACACTTATAATCTCTCATTTTCAATATATGTTATTCACTCATTTTTTTTCAAGCAATCAATGTCATTTAGTCATTAAAATTTTTAATTGAATTCAACCTAAAATTCTGTTTCTTTTTGTCAGCCTGTTTAAAGATGGTCTTCACTAACACTGTGTTTCCTTAATTCTGAAAGAAAGATGAAGTGCATTCACATAAATTTCCAAGTCTCATTTATATCTTCAAGAGAAATGGGCTTTCCTAGCCACAGTTCTTGGAAAAGAAAATTTTATAATCCACGTGAGAATGGATGGCTGAAATGTAAACAGTCCAATTTGGTGTTTAGCATAAGAAATTCATTGCCTTCCATATTTTGTTCATGTAAGTATGAATATGTATAGTTTATTCATATCACTCACACATTTTCCCAGGAAACTTCTTTCATTTAAAAGTCCATTCCTGGCCATGAAGAGCTTTTATGGATATTTTTGCTAAATTCTGCAGGATTACTCTTCTCCATTGTGAAGGAATACACATTTTAAAAGCCATATGAAATTTTGCCATTAAAATCATAAATGAGAAGGATTCTCAGTACTTTACAGAAAGGATGTGTTACCTGAGGAATTAGATTATGTGTTTCCCTCTTCAGGAAAAATGTCTGTATGTAGTTAAAGAAGTTGAGATATGCAGACTTGAGGAAAAAACCCAACATTTTGGAAGTTATGGAGAAACTTGGGACTACCCAAAAGTTTTTATTTGACAGAAAAGATCAGTTTTTTCTACGGACGTGCAGCAATTCAATCTTTAATTTCACACCTGGTTGGGTCACTGTCAGCTACAGTCTGCAGCCTTCTGCAGGTGGAAGTCCCACCTAAGTAAGAGATTTTTTTAGGAGACAAATATAAATGCTACCTGTTGATCATTTCCTCTCATGGGCTAAATGATTTCCTCCTGAATGTGTGTTGAGTGGGTGAAAGGAGGCTCCTGTGCAGCTGACAGCTTTCAAAACCCCAGAGAATCCTCTCTGATTGGCTTCATGTGTCCTTTCAACCACAATGCAGTGGATTCACAAGTACATTTACAAATATTACAGGTAACTTCTCCTTATCCCCCTCCATGGGGACATATTATTCATTGCATGAGTTTCTAAACTGAGAATTAATGCTGAAAACTTGATGCATCCTGCGCCTTTCACACAGAAATATGATTGCTGACATGTGAGATGTTTTGCAACAGAAGACTGTTCCTAGGTTCTTTGCCAACTGGTAATGTGCTGTTTAAAAAAGGATTCAATCTGGGGTTTGAAAAGCCTAAAATAAGTAATTAGTGAAGTGTTCTAGACAACCAAAACAGATTAGTTCTAGTTCAGAAATGCTCACAGACCAAAAATGGTTGGAGAGCTGAGAGTGGACTACTTTAGCAGTACAAATAGAAAGTATCATGGGACTGTGAAACAGAAAACCAGAATGAATTTGCCACCATTTGCAGATGTAAAAAATTCAGTCAACAACTTATTTACACCAAAGAGTTCAGGCAGCTTTGATTTGGAATCAACACTCTGTGGTCAGGATAACTCTATACAGATGTTTCCTAACCTGGCCTGCCACAGTCAAGTATTTCCATTTAGCTGTCAACTACAGCCATGGTCTAATGATATTATTTTACCAGCCCTAGAAGCTAATTAATACATCTGTCCTTTTCATTAACTTGAGCACTGAACAGCTCACACGCTGTGGTTTGTGCCTGTGGTCCTTCTGAAAGTGAACTCTTCATTGAGGCAGCTTTTATGTCGCCGTCTCCTTCATGAGCTCCAAAATATGATCTGATTTTTGACACATTGCAGCCTTATGCTGTTGGGTTGTGGCATGACTAAGAATCAAACAGCAGCAAATACTGGTCAAGAAGTTGTTTTGGAGGTAAGGATATCACTCTCTAGCTCAGGCTGTAAAAATAAAATTGATGTGGTGACTCAGAACGAAATAAAGCAGTGTTTCCTCAAGCGATGTGGCAGTGCTGGGTGTCAGAGCCCCTCTTCTTCAGCCACAGCCAGCCAGTGGCTTCACAGCAAGTTTCTACACAGGACAAGGCTCACCCAAGTTCTTCTAGCTCCCTTTACCTTTCTGCTGACAATTCTAGCTGTGGAAAAAATTCAGGTTTTTTTGTTATTAGTCACTGTAGCGCTGAGATAACCCACATCCCCAAAAGAGCAATTTGCCAAGAAGTCGGAATAAATATCAAGACAATATGTTTTCATTTTTTGGTGTCTTGTGCCAAAGCACAGCAGTAGCTCCTAGCAGAGACCTCTTTGTGTCATGCTGTGCTTTTGCTCTTATCTCTGCTGAACAAAACTAATCAGACGGAGATGCAGCTTTCCTGAGTGCAGAGGCACTGAGGAAAGGGTTGTTTCCAAATGTTCTCGCTGCTACTGCAGAGGAATGTGAAATGTGTTTTCTGTAAGACCTTGAGAGTTTGGGCCAAGCACCTTTGGCTGTCTGGAAGAAGTACAATAAAAACAAAGGATCTCCTGCAAAGGAAAACAGGCACTGCTTGACGTGGAAAAGGATTGTTGTTATCTGTTGAGTCCAGGCCACAGGCCCTGGGCTTCAGCTTGGAAAACTGAGGAGAAATGGTGAACTTGTTCTGGGTGTATCTTTCTGCCAAGAAACAAATCCATTTTCCAACTAGGCCCAACTTTCTTTTGTTCAAGACAAGGCACAACAGTGTCATAAAAAGTCATTTCTGCTTGATCCCCCTCACACAGGCGAGGGGGACATTGGATAGGACCAGAGGACACAGCCTCAATTTGCATCAGGGGGGTTTGGGTTGGATTTTAGGACAAATTTTTTCACTGAAAGGATTGTCAAGCATGGAACAGGCTGTGCAGGGCAGTGAAGCCACCACCTCTAGAGAGATTTAAAGGACCTGTGGAGCTTGGGGACAAGGGTTAGTGGTGGCCTTGGCAGTGCTGGGGGACGGGCTGAGATCTCAGAGGTCTTTTCCAACCCTAACAATTGCACGACCAGCTGCTTTCCAACAGGAATTCTTGTCTTGCAATACCATCTTGTGGCCAACCCCAGCACTGCTTTGTGCCACGAGCACGGGTTTTTCCTACTCTGGAAAAAGAAGAGGCAGGTGCAAAAGGAAAAAAATAATTTCTACTTCTTTTCAGAGGCTCACAGGAATACAATTTCCAGTGCAGCTCGGGAGCTGGTGAGCGTGTGGAGAAGTGCTGGCTTGGCACAGCCTCAGAATGGTGGAATCACAGAATTGTTTAGGTTGGGAAAGAGCTCTGAGATAAGACCCCAGCACTGCCAAGGCCTCCACTGCCCCATGTCCCCAAGGGCCACATCCACATGGCTTTTAAATCCCTCCAGGGATGGGAACTCCACCACTGCCCAGGGCTGGACAGCCCTTTCCAAGTAGAATTTTCCCCTAAAATCCAATTTAACCTCCCCTGTTGCAAGCTGAGGTCTTTCCTTGTCCTCTCCCTTGTTATTTGGGAGAAGAGATTGACCCCACCTCATACAAGGGAAGATGTCACCAGCAGCTGAGGCTGGGAGCTGCTCACCCCTGCTGGGTTCAGCCCTGTCCTGCTCTTTGGTCACAGCTCCTGTGAAAACTCTGCACTGCCTCCATCAATAGAAAGACCCTCAAAATGACTGCCAGCGTGGCAGGGACTTAATGGGCCACCAGGCTGCAAGCTGCCATTAAAATTAGCGGCCTGCTGTGTATGTTGTAAGGCACAATTAGCAGAAAATAAGATCTGAAAGAGACACAAATAGTAATCACTGCATCACAGCTCAGAGGAAAGTCACTTTCCCTCACCCTCATCGTTTCTGAACTTCCCTTTGCTGGGTGAAAAACTTCCCCTTCCAGCAGGAGTTGGTGTGATGGTGCCCTGGGCTGGCAGGGGTGTGGGAGATCTACTAAAAAATTAAAAATACAACAAAAGTAGTTTAAAATCGCAGTTTATTCTCTGAAGGGGCAGCTGCTGTGTGACACTGAACAGCAGGGCAGCTGCACAGGACACCTTCCTTGAGGAAAATGGGGCAGATTTCCAGTTCTTTCCACAGTCTGGGAATGCCTCACACACTTAGAAAATTATTTCTTCCTCTATTAATTTACAGGAATGAGGAAAGGGAAAAGCTCTGCTGCTACTCAGAACACTGCAGTAGATAGATAGACAGCCTCAGAGCACGTCCCAAAACTTCATTTAAGCTACAGAGGCCTAAGCCATAGATGACTCGCAAATAACTTAAGAGTTTAGCTTTTAAAGAATCTAAAACCTGTACATCCTGATTATTGAACACATTGGGTGTCTCAGAGACCAAAGATTTGGGGCTGCTGCTGCACTGTCTGCGTGGTTAATTGTGTCAACACACATTATTTCCTCCTCTACATTGTTGAAACCAGAGATAGAAAGCATTGAAAACTTCTGTCCATCAGCTCAGCACTGCTACAGGGCAAGGAGTCAAGGGCTGTGGTAAAACAGCTACAGAAAGGAATGGAAAAATGGAAAAAAAAAAAAAAAGAAATCCTGCAGCTGTGTCTAGTGAAGTCCTGGAATGCTGATGAAAACAAATTTGATGACACGAAATTGCATGGAAAAAAAGTAAAGCCAAGCAAGGCAGACAAAAAAAAAAAAAAACCCAAAAAAAAAAAAAACACAGAAGAAATAAGACAGAGAAATAAGCAGAAAGGGATGTGTAGCTGTAAAATGAAAAGGTGGAATTTTTCTTTACCGTCTGAAAAAGCTTAGAAAAGAATCATATCACCTGGGAAAGTGTCTTGGCTTGACTGGAAAGGCATCAGCTGAGCCCACTGCAGACTTTGCCTTTACTGTTTATTGCACTGAGAGGTTTAAATTCAGCATCAGGGATGGGATCCATAGAAATGTGGGCTCCTCACTTCCTCTGCCCGGCTTGTACAAGATTCAAATGCTCCATTTAAGCTTGGGAAGGAGCAAACACTGAAAGGGAATAGAACAATTATTGAGGGAAGGTCAGAAAAAAGAACAAGAGGTGCTTGACTGGATTAAGAGTCTGAAGGAGAGGCTAAAAGCTGCATTTCTGGCTAAAAAGAGGAAAGCATTGGCATTAGAGATGTCTCAGGTATCAGCTGTGTCTGAGAGCAGTCTTTAGATGAGAGGATCCATAAAAGAGCAGAATGTATAACAGGTGGCAAAAATACAACATACCTTTCATTTTGGGCTCTGTCTGGGGGAAAATTCATTGATTTTAGGTGCTGGGGTATGCTGCTGCTGACAGAGGCAGGTGAGGTGCAGCACTTTGCCACCCCAGCCCTTCAGCTGCAGCTCTGAGGGGTCACCAGGCAATTTTTTATTTTCCAGTGGTGTAAAAGCAGCAAGGAATAAGCTTGACTGGGCCAGCAGCACACCACGAGAGGGCAGGGCATAGCTGGAAATTCAGCTGCAGCTGGAAATCCAGTGCCACAGCCAGAGCCAGCTCCTTGTCCTGCATCAGAGCTGCAGCAAAGGACACCTGGAAGGTGGGAAAAGGGGGAAAAGGAGGGACATGTCTGATAGTTTGTGTCTGGTGGGAAAAAAACCCCAGAGATTTCACCAGAATTGCAGCAAGTGGTGGAGAGAAATTGGTTCTCATGCTATGAACATGAACACACACATAACATAACTCTTAACTTATACAAAACATAAGTGGGAGAGTTAGACAAAAGGGCTGAAGCACACTCAGCAGTGTAATTTACACACAGGATAGAACCATGGGATTGTTTATGTTGGAAAAAACCTTTAAGGTCATCAAGTCCACCCTCACTGATGCTCCTCACACAGAGCCACTGGCATCATAATCCCACTTCTTTCTCCTGCATGAGCCAACCAGGACTGGGGGAGCTGAAACTCACTCTGATCCACGCTGCTGAATGCAAATCCCTTCTCAAACCTCAGTGCCATTTTGAAAGTGCCAAATAAAAATCCCAATTCCTTGCTGTGAGTGGCAAACATAAGCACAGCTCCTCTGAGTTTATAATTTCAGTGGGATATTCAGTTACCCTGTGTCAGGTTATGTCAGGAAAAGGACACATGAACAATTAATCCCCACTGAAAATTCTTCCTGGGACAGTGGCACACTCAGCAGCCAGCTCATATTCATTGAATCATTAACAGCATTTTCTGAGTGCTCTGGTGCCTCACAGTGATATTACCAAACCAAGCACTGCTGGAGCATTTTTTGCTTCAGTAGTACTATTAATGCATGAAAAAAAGTTTCTTGGACTGAAAAAAAATTGAAATAACACCTACCAAACTGGCAAATGTGAGTCAGTCCTTGGCAGTGCTGTGTCATACAGCCCAGGGTGAATCCTGGAACATTTGTTCCCAGTCCAAAGCCAAAAGAGCAGGAAGGCTGGCCTAGTCCAATGGTTAATATGTGCCTTCCTATAACTGGATTAAAAAATGTTTCACTTCAGCAGGTGGTGCTGCAGAGCAGTCCTATCATTGTAACCATGCCTGGGCTTCTGTACTGCTGCATTTGAGAAGAACTGAATTTATACATTTTCATTAGGCTGCTCTCAATAATTTCCCTTTCTTCTGTATGTGCTACAGAAGTGAATATTACCTAATGAACGCCCCAGCAGGTACCTCTGGCTCTGGAATTACAGGCTGGGGGGCAAAGCCAGCACAGCAGGAGCTTTGAAACAGAACAATTCAGCAAGAAATCAAACCCCTGAGCCTCTGAAGGCAGGAGGGTCAAAGCACTTGGACTAGCAGAAGTGAATGGTTGTGAGCATGATAAAACCTCAGGAGGCAGGAGCTGTAGGTGTCCAGCACTGCAGGAGGCAGGGTTTGCTGAAATTAACAGCTGCCAGAGCTGGCAAATTGGGAATTTTAACACTTATGTTGAAGAATTGATGTGCTGGAGAACTGAAGAACTCAGGGCAGAGAGGGGTGAAAAGCTCCAGTTCAGCCCTAGTGAACAGGGCTGATTCATTTTAGAGAAATTATTCAAATCACCTGCTGATTCATTTTAAGAGAAATGATACAAATCACCTGCTGATTCATTGTAGAGAAACTGAGGCACGTGCCAGAGTGATTTGGTCCTTCAGCTGCAGAGAGAACCAGCTAACAAGAGATGTTTGCTCACTGTTCACTGCTGCCTTGGCAGGTATCAGACATTTTAGACTGTAAATCTTTAACATTTGAAGGGCCTTCACCTGTGGGTGTTCAAAATCCTTGGGTGCTCCAAGGATTATTTTTTAAGATCCACATTTTCTTCATTTTTCATGTCTTCTCTATTTTCTCTACTTCCAGGAATCCTCCATCAAGGATTTTCCTCCATCAAGGATTTTCCCAAAGACAACAATACACCCAGCTCATGGTTGTAGCCACCAAACCTGAAGGAAAGGATGATGATCCTGCAGCTATCCCCTGTTTCCTTGGGATTCAGAAGGCCTTAAGGACCTTGCCATCCCCACAGCCTTCTCAAACCTCAAGAAGTCTCTAACAACAGCCATGGGCTCACCTTGCCTTCTCCTCAAGGCTGGCAAACCTCAGGAGTGAGCCATGCTCACTTGGCTTTACACCTAAACTGGTATTCCCCTGGGAGTAAAATAGCACCAAAAGTTTCTTCTCTTATGAGATAACCTGGAAAAAAATATAAAGAAGGTCACTTAAGCATTCCAACCTACACACACGTGGCTCCAGATGAGAAGACTGAAGGACAGTGGAGAGAATTTGTTCAGGTTTGCATCCAGGCACGGGGAGAAATTCCTCTGCTGCAGGGAACCATCCCAGTGTTTGCTTTAAAAAGACAAGACAAAAAGGGGATATGTGGAACGTACTGATTAGAATAAGGGGCTTGAACAATATCCTGAGATTGTTTTGATACATGGAGCTGTTCACAAAGCTTTGTGAGGGTAGCCAAAAACTGGTTGTCACTAAGTCCAAGAACCAAGAAAATATTGACTTTTTATTCTTATAAAAATATTTCATACACTTTGAAACATGCACATTGTTATTTAGCCCCATCCAGGCTTGGGTTTCCTAACATAATCATCCTGCTTTTCTCTGCAGCAACCAATTTCCACACACATGCTGCAGATTTTCTGCTTTGCCACTGAACCCATTTCCCAGAATTAGCTGGGCTGGTTCCTGGATGTCCTTTAAGCATTTCCACCCCAGCCCAGGTTTAATGAGCAGATGCAACACAAAGGACTCAGGTTTGCAGGTCAGGGAGATGCAAAAACACTTGTGTAATGCCAGAATTTTTTCAGGGAATCACAAAGTGGAAGGGACCTCAAATACCACGAAGTTCCAAAGCACCACCATGATCAGGGACACTGCCCACATTTTAAAACCCATCAGGAAGAATACTGAAGTATAATTTTTTCCCTGAACTACAATTTCTCAAAGTTACTCCATGTTAAGGATAAGGAAAATGCACACATTGACATGCAAAGCCCTGAGAATATTATTCAAGAAAAACATCTCTAGGTGAGTCACAATAGGAAATGCAGATGCCCAAAATGTACATACAGTGCTGCTCACTGCAGTTTAGAAATCATTTTACATGCTTAAAGTCAATTTGAATATGACTGTAAAGGGCAACAGCACCAATTCCTATCATCTACAACTCTGTTTTTGTATTTTATTGAATATATTTGGGGAAAGAATTGACTTCCCTTGCTCCAGTGTGAAAATGAAATGAAACTCACCCTTGCACAGCAGAGCAGCAGCCTGGGTGTCACAAGTCTCATGTTGGACAGGAGATGGTGCCACCACATTCTCATCAGCAGGGACATCCCTCCCTCCTGCAGACACACCCAGGTGTGCACTGCAGGGAAGGTGGGACAGCTGGAGAGGGTGGGACAATGCCAAAGTCACTGTGGAGAGCACAACTCAAGTTCTCCAAAGCACTGGGCCTCCTCTGGGTGCTTCTTTTGGTGAAAAGACACTTCCCTTCTCCTCCACAAATCCTGCTTTGCAGGAGCAGCCAGTCCCAGCTGTTTTCTCCAGTGTTTGTTCCACCCAGGGCAGGTCACAGCTCAGCAGGTCCTGGGCAGACAGATGTGCCTCCAACACACAGCTGGAGGCTGGGGAGGAGCTTGGCTGCTGCTGGAGGAGCATTCCTCACACCAGGAACTTGTTCTCACCAGCAAATCCAAGCTCCAAGCGTGGGCTGCTGTCTTGGCTGTGTGAGTCAAAAGGCTGGAGTGGCCTAGTTTTAGTAAAAGAGGCACTTTGGGGTGAAATGTTCAATCTTCTCATCCCTGGAAGAAAATGTCTCATCAAAATTTTATACAGCCTTGGGATCTTGGTGTTTCATCAACAAGGTCTTTCCAGATGCATAAATAAGAAAATACTAGAATATCACAAATTGCTGGTCCAGAGGAAAAAATGAAAAGTAGATTTAAAAAAAAAAATCAAGCATTTACTCAAAATTTATGGACATTTATATACACATTTGGGAGTTTTATCCAACATAATACTGTTGCTCTTGCAGGAAATAAAAGTAATTGGGAATTTCCTGTATAATTTCTCCTCCCTGGGGTACTTCACAACATGACCTTTGAGCTGAGCTCCTGAATGTGTTTCTGGGATAAGTGGTGCAGGTTGTGGGGGATAGATCAGCTCAGATGGGGTTTTAGGGATCCTTCTAAACTGAGCATCCATTTATACAGCAACCTTTCATTTCATGGGATGGGAGTTGATGACCCAAATGGTCTTTTCTAGCTTCTTATTTAATAAAATTAGTGAAAGAAATGTTTGCTGTTCTGGGGCTCTTTTTAATTGCCAGGGTGAAGATCTCATATAATAAAGAGAAGATTTTAATTGGCTATAATAATGTAAAAGAAGGTTTGATCTCTTTGTGCTCATCATCCACTTCCCTAGTGAAAATAACAAGTTTATTCTTTACAAGAACAAGAGGGGGAAAAAATTACAGTTTGTAGTGAGTTTTTTCAGTCTATCTATACAAAAGTCCAGTAATACAAAAATCCCACCCCTGGAACTGTCCAAGGCCAGGCTGGATGGGGTCCTGAGCACCTGAGCTAGTGGGTGGTTTGCCTGCCCATGGCAGGGGGGTGGAACAACATGAGCTTTGATGTCCCTCACAACCCAAACTATTCTGTGATTCCATAAAGAAACTCATTTTCCAAAATTACTAACTGTGTTTCAAGTTTATAAGAAAAGAGGAAGAGAGATTGGGGCTGCTAAAATTCTGTAGAGCCTCTCAAACACTGCATTTATTCCTATGCATTATTTTCCATCCTTCCCAAATATCCCTGAGATTATTCAGATTCCTCTGTTTCTCATGTCCCTGCAGTGCTGCTTGTTGGGATAACACAGACTGGTAGAGAGGAATTATCAACTGCAGGGTGGTTACTTCACCCCAGAAGACAAGAATAACCCAGGCTGCTGTTAATAGAGCCCTTGGGATGGATTACAGTGAAATAACACTGAACAACTGGTGTTTGTAAATATACACATGGAGAGTTTTTAATAGAAAAATTGGGTTGTGCAGGAAAAACAGGTATGCAGCTGTTTGGGTGGTTGTTATCCATAGGAATATGACAATAATAAAAGCATAAAAACATCACTTGAAGGAATGTAGAAGAAGGAAGGGATGGGAATGGAAAGATCTCACCACCTGTAAGCCTCGTGATGAGGATTGTTACAGTTTTGATGAGTGTTGGTCAAAGCCACAGTCGTGGTCTGGATCCACGGGGTGGTGGGAGAAATCCTAAAGAAGCAGGGGGCAGAAAGCCCCAGGTAAACCATTTATTTGGTTTATCTCACTCAGGTTAAATGGGAACACCCAGGTACCTCCCCTGGGGCAGGGAGATTCAGCTGGGTGGTGGATCAGACGCTACAGAAACCTTGGACAGCTGCTAAGGTGATACAGCTGGTGCCACATCAGTGCAGCTGGGTCAGCTGTGGCCCCTCAGCACAGGGGAACACCTTCAGGCCATGGGATTTACTGGTGAGGACAAACAACCAGTTCCTGCCTGCCAGCGTTCTCCTCTTCCCTTTTCTTGTTCACCACCAGCTCTAGTCTGACACAGGCTGTGCTCTGTATCAGCCTACAGAGGATGGGATTCAGCCAGAGCTTCCCTGGGCCATTCATTCTGTACAGGTACTGACAAATCTCAGTTTTACTGAGCACTCCTGCAAAAGGTTCTTTGTTCTTAGACCACGGTGTGTCTACAAGGCAAAAGATCTCTAAAAACCATTTGGTCGCATAAGAAATTCTAGACTTTCAGATCATTCTGGTTTAATTGAATTTTAAAAATATTGTATAAAACATGTAAACTGCTGCTAATGCCATGTATTGAAAAATGCAAAGTCCAAACCCATGAAATATGAGATTAATTAAAAGAAAACATTAGTACTTTTTCCAGAACTTGCATTTCCTTCTTTCCTACTTCATGTTCATGTTTGCCTTCCCAGCCACGTAGGCTAGAAATGAACCTATTTTTAAAAGAAAGTTGAGACTTTAACACATTAAATAAGTTCAGCTGACAGAGCCCTAAAGAAAATATTCATTACCAGGTGAGTTGTAATAAAATCTCCCATGGCTGGCACAGGCTGTTTGTTCTCTGGGCTGGCTCCTGGCAGTGTTGGGTGCTTCCCCTGGTGCCTGGCTGATCTCCAGCCCTCTGCAAACTCTGGAAGCAGAGGCAGTGAACAAACTCCATGGATTTTTTACCCCATTATAGCTGCAGGTGAATTGGTTACTCAGGTAGAGCTCCTCAAAGCCAAGCATTTGCATTCATCTGTTTTCACAAGATCCTGCTCCCACTTTGACCCGAAACCAACACACTTCTGTGCTTTCACCATGACAAACACCACTGGAATAAAAAAATGCCTTTTCTGTTCTAACACCTGAGACTCTCAGGAAATACCAAATCTATGCTGAGCTGAGGGAGGAGGAAGTGCCAACACAGGAAAATAGAGCAGGCCTTGAATCAATTAGCACCACATGGTTTTATTTAATGCATTTATTATGGTTTCTACTCAAAAGCCAGCCCTTGCCCAGTTACATAAAGCTATCATTTTCTGGATGGCAGGACTGGAACCGTCTTTATAAAATCTGGTATTATTTTGGTTCATTATTCCAAGAAAAGTTACTCTTTACTTTTGCTTAGATCAAGGAAGCAGAATGAGGCTGACACAATTAGTTTGGAAGAAAACGGGCATGAATTTTGTAAAACAGTGATTGTATGGGTGAAATGTACAGAGAGACACTGTCACAATTCCAGGTGCCATCATGTTGAGTTGGACACCTCTCATGGAGAAAATAAGACAAATACACAAATCAAGTGACTTTACAGCTCCTCAGGGAGCAGCACTAGCCAGGGAGCTTCAATCCATCAAACCCATTTAAATCACCACAAAATCACAAATAACAGCAATTGAAGTACTTGAAGTTTCCAACTGTTCAGGACCAGAACTACAACCACAGCCTGAGTTTTGAGTCCATGGTTTCACTCCAAGTTAGTTAAATAGAACATGTGTTAGTTAAACAGAACAATGGGGTTTTGGGGATTTTTTCTTTGGGAATTCCTGCAGTAGTTACTGCAGAATAGCACATAACATAATCACAACCTTCCAAGTGTTAATTGCTCTAAAACAAGGATAAGGATTATACTCCTGACATGTAGCCAACTTAGAAATTATCCTTTTATTAAAGCTCTAACTTAAGAATAAAAAACCTGTGACTCAGGACTCATGAGAACATTAAAAAATACAGTAGGATCATAGCAATAACAGCAACACATTTTTAAAACTGACTATGTTTCCTTGGTTGCATCATAATGACTTTGCTTTGACTGCCTGGACTTAATATGGCACTTTATAATGAGCTTTTTTAATAGTGTTTAAGGTTAATTATCTTAATTTTTTCCCAGTCAGAAAATTGGACTAATTTTACTTCTTTTTGATGAAAATCCAGATGAAATCAATGGCACACATGTCACTGACTGCAGCACAGGATGCTGTGCCACACCATGGGCTTGTTCTCCACAGGCAGCAGCATCTTCTGCTGGGCACCTCAGAGACTGCAGGGGTCAAACTGGGGAAGAGTTTGCTTCCTTTTTTTAGGGGAAACCAAGCAGGAGCAGAATTCACACCTGTACAGATTGAGGAATACCACTGAAACCTCTCTGCTGGGCTGAACTTTGTTTTTCTTTACTTAAAGAACATATCTGGATGTGCTTTTTGTAACTGGGATAACCTCTGGAAAGCCTACACTGACTGCAAGCAACAAACCGTATTTTATTAATGTACCACGGGTTATTACCAAGAAATGGTAGCAAATTCAGAAAAATCTGTTCTTATTTAAATAAAATAAATTAGCTGGGTTTGAGGTTTGCAAAAGCTTTTTAATATTATTTCTGTCGCAGAATGTGCATTTTTTCATGCTGATAGATATGAAGAGTAACCTTATGGAAGTTGCTGGAGAAAAATGAACGTAGGGGGAGAACGAAGGAAAGTAATCTGAATCAGAAACTACAGCCTCATGGTAAGGGAAAAAAGGAAGTGTCTGTTGTTTCTTGTAAGTGAAATTTATCTGTTATACTGACATTTTGAGGCTGTACTTGGAGGTCCTTTGAGAGTAAATATTATTACACAAAGAAAAAGAAATAGTAGGGTCCTGACAACACAAGTTGTCAGCAATTTGATTCATTGCCTCAAGTAATTCTTGCATGTAAACAGAAGCCCCCCAAACCCACTCCCACACACTGCTGAAAATGTTCTGTGTTTTGTTTTGTCAGCTGGATGAAAAGCCATGCCACAGTTTGTTTAAAGAAGAAGCTTTTTATTTCACAAAACATACTCCTCAGGAAGCCACCAGAGACCAGCCTGTAGAGCAGAAAGTAGAACAAACAGATCCAGGGTAATCCTTACCCTGAGAATACCAGGGTAAGCAAAATACATTTTCTAACATAAAAAAATCTCTGCCTTCCTTGGATATATTGTGTGATGAAGCCACCATGGATTTAACCTTCTAAAACATGAACAGGAATCTTCAAGAAATGAAACTTTAATTACTGTTTACCCCCTTGAGTGTGTTCTGGGGGTGTTATTGATTCTCTGTGTTTTTGTATCCACGCCAAGAATGTTTGAATTCAGGGATATTCCCACCCAAAGAGAAGCATCGTGGTGCTTCTTGAAGACCCATGAGAAGGGATTTGTTCATCACAGTCAGCAGCTGACTGGAGACAAAACATGGGAATTATGGAGTAGTTTGGGTTGGAAGGGACCTTTAAGCCCATCCAGTGCCACCCCTGCCATGGCAGGGACACCTCCCACTGTCCCAGCTGCTCCAGCCCCAGTTTCCAACCCGGCCTTGGGCACTGCCAGGGATCCAGGGGCAGCCACAGCTGCTCTGGGCACCCTGTTCTGTTGAAAAAACCTCTTTTCCATTAATGTACAGGTGACATTTTCCTGGCCAGTTGTGATATCTTTGCCTTTAAATTCTCCCTACTGCACAAATTTGTGTTCCCATCCTGACTGGGATCTGCCAGATTCATTTCAGACTCATCCTTTACTGCTCAGTGGGGAGGGTAAAGAAAAGTCAAACCAGCCAGAAAATTCCTCCAAGCACCCCAACTTGAATTTCCCTGTTGGATCCTGGGAACGTTTTGAATATTTCTGGCTTGGTGTTGTCCCAAAAAGTCGAACTTGTTCAGACACATTAATTAAAAAAATATAGAGAACAATCCATTCCATTTCTAACTGGAGCAGATCAAAAAACACTCTCACATCTATTTTTCTTGTCCAAGTCCCAGACAGCATCCCTCAGCTTTGTGTTCTTGGTTTTGTGAGGCTGAAATCAGACAAAGAGTGAAAAGCAGCCAAATATGGAATAATCATTTTTCAGGGAAGGCGACTTTGAGAGTCCTTGATAACTTCCTGAATTACAGTCTTCTTTAACTCGGAGGAAAATTTTGTTACAAAGTAATTTTCTACAGATTTTTTTTAAAGTGATCTATAAAGCCAGTGAACATCAGCCTTTGACAATTTTATCCAAATTTTTGTACTTTTTAAATATGGTTTTGATCCACTCTGAAAGTGGAATCACGTGAATAATCTCTTATTCAATTAAAATATTGTTTTTTATTAAAAATGGGTGTTTCCATTAAATTTTTTAGGTTTTTCTCTCTTTTTAAAATTGTCTCAAAGCCTGTGAAGGCAACTCTGCTTGTGGGCTGCATGGGCTTTGTCCCAAGACAGAGTTCTCCAGCTTATCATTCCAGTAAAGAATTTTTATTAGAATATAAGGTACAGACAGGCAAAAAGAACTTGATTTTGATGTTCCTGAAGAAAAAAAAAAATTCAGATGACAAGTCATCCAGGCCAAAGAACAATGAGCAGACTGAAAGGAAAAGTTTCTTCCCTGGGTAAAAGCCTAAGTTGGTGAGGATTTGCATTCAGCAGTTTCAAAGCACGCTCATTTTGGTTGGGATTTTTTTTGCATAAAAGTGGGAATGTTCTGCAGAGAGATTGAAGTCAGCATCTCACTGAGCCTTTTCCAGCAGAGGTCTTTGCCACCAGCTACTGAGGGGGATTTTCACTGCCAGGGAAAGCAGATTGCAGTTCAAACACAGCGCTCACTGAAAAGGCAGCTGGGAGTCCTCCCCTCATTTCTGAACCTGAGCTTGATCCATTTTCCCCTCATTTGCCCAGTGGAAAATCTCCTGACTTCTGTAATGAAAGCATTTTAACCAGAGGATGGGAGAGAGAAGAAAACAGAGGCAGAAGGGGTAAAATACTTTGCCTAACCTTTTTCCTTCATTCAGATGGAGACCCTGAGGAGACCTCAGAGCCCCTTCCAGCACCTAAAGGGGCTGCAAAAGAGCTGGAGAGGGACTTTGGGCAGGAGCCTGGAGTGACAGGACATAGGGAATGGCTTCCCACTGCCAGAGGGCTGGGTTAGATGGAATATTGGGAGAAAAATCCTTCCCTGGGAGGGTGCTGAGACCCTGGCACAGATGCCTGGGAGTGTCCAAGGCCAGGTTGAACAGGGCTTGGAGCAACCTGGGACAGTGGAAAGTGTCCCTGCCCATGGCAGAGGTTGAAACTAAATGAGCTTTAAGGTCCCTTCCAACCCAACCCACTCTGTGATTATCTAATTCTATGTAATAATATAAATGATAAAATTTGATATAATTCCCACCTTCCTACCACAAGTTTCTGCAAGATCCCAGCATCTCTCCCAAAGCACACCAAAGCATCTTTCAACCCAACAATTTCAGCACACAGCAGAGCCCTTTCCTCCATCAGTGTCACCTCCACAAAGCTCCTGTGCTGGGACAAGTTGTGGGACAACCCGCTTGGTTTTATTCTGCACCTTTGTGACACTCAGGGGGACAAAAAGGAACAAGCCAAAAGTCTGGGAATTCCTCTGGGTGCACGTGGGGAAATCATCAGGTCTCAGATCAGCACCCCAATCCCTTGGCATGGAGAGGCATTTCCTGGCATTTCCTGGCATTTCCTGGCACTCCATGGCACAGCTGGCTGATAGTGATTGTTAAAAACAGGTTAAAAACTATTGCAAAATAGTTGATAGTTGTTTTAACAGTGATGACCACAGCAGAACAAGGTTGACAATGGATATAAAGAACTGTTCCCTGCACATTTTAAAACCTGTGCCACTTAGACAAAAATTGCTATTTTCCTTCACACTGGCTGTTTCCAGAGAGTCTCTGGAGCCTGATGGATCCCCAAGCTGGTGAGCTCATGATACTTTTAATAATCAGCATTTATTTCCATGTGGCTTGGCTGACAGACAGACTGACAGGATTTACCTTCAGGGCAGAAATTGCTCTGAAACTGGAACAGCAGCATGGAGGGATTGATGTGGAGACGTGCTGGTTCTCAGTCTGCAGGGGCAGCACTGCTCCGTGCCAGGGCAGGATGAGAGGTGGGCTGGGAAACTGAGCCAGAAACAAACCCAGTGTTTCTATTTTTTTTTTTTTTTTACCAGGAAGCAAGATCTCTCAGCTGGGGAGTTTTGTTGGAAGGTGTTCAGAACAACGAATGGGATTGGTTATTTAATTTATTTCTTTTAGTTTTTATATTTTGGGTGCTTTAAATCAGCTGGACCAGATTTCTGCCCATCACAGCCATGGATCAGCAGTGACAGCCACTTTGGGGGTCATGCCAGCGTCCTTTGGGGTCTTCAAGACATCTGGGGGGTCAGGGGAACCCTTAGCCTGGCCACTGGGCCCCCATTTCAGACCTCACAAGAAGGGAGCTCATGAACACCCATTACCAGGTGTGAGGGATGCTGATGTTTTCTCCACCCCCTCTGCCTTTGTGCCCAGCCCCGCCTGCTTGGAAGCAGAAAATTTCCTTTCCCCAATTTGCTCCTTCTAATTGCCACTATTTTCAGCACAAGGGTTTTAGTGTTAATTTGATTTTTGCTTCAGCCTTGCTTGTTTTCTTCTTATCCTCTGATTTCCCTAAGCTTTTCACCCTAGCAGGGTGGTTGGATGCTTTGTTTCTGCTGGTAAATCTAAATTATATTCCCTAACCCCATTTGTATGGAAGATTAGTAGCAAAGCATGCTGAGGAGAGGGAGTAAGTCAATCAATGAATTAACCTCCTGGTTGAATGCCACAACATGTGACAGGACAAATGCATCAAGGTTTAGAAATGCAAATTTCAACAAGGGGGATTAGTGCAGTTTATAATGACCCAGAATGTTTTTTCCTTTAAAAAACGATGCCCCAGATGGATTCTGGAGCCTCTGGAGCTCCAGCAATGTGCCTGCCACATGAAAAATGTGCTCCCAGCGAGGAGCGCAGACTCCGGGCTCAGTATTGATTGAAATGTATCAGCATGCTTCAGAGGCAGCAGAGGGTTTATTAAGTGCAGACAACTGGCTGAAAACAATATTTAGTTGCTTCCCAGGGCTGAGCAGAGAGGTGTGTGGGCAGAATTGTGCATGGGGAAAAACCAAATCCTTCCTTCCAAGTCACAGAGCGGGGAGATCACTGCTGAGCCTGAAGGAGCAGCTCTGGCACAGGGGATGTGGTTTGTGTCTACCTGGGGAATTGGGAAATCAGCCGTGGGACAGCTGGAGGCTGGGAAAATCTTCAGTTCTGCATCGGGGGGAGAGAAGCTGCTGATCCCTGCGGCTCCTGGGGGAGCTTCCTGCTCATTAATGAGGGAAGAGCCTCCTCTTCCCCTCCCTGCACTCCTGGAGAAGGGACAGCTTAAGGGAATGATGAGTGAGGATCCCAGATTTGCTGTAAATGTCCCCATTTCCCTGGATCAGCCAGCTGGGGCCAGGAACTCTTTCTGAGGGCACACAATTCCTCATTTTCCATCCTGGATTGTCTCCTTGTATCCCCTTTGGCAGGCTCACACTTTTCCTTTGGTTGTTTAAACTGTCCCACAGGTTAATTAAACAAGAAATTTGGTTGAGGGAAACCTCCAGCTTGCAGGAAAACCCCTTAGGATCTTTCTATTCATTGACTGGCATAGACTAAGTTCTACTTTAAAATGGGAATTTTGTCAATTAAATATTTTTTCAACACAGCAAATGTTACCTAAAATTATTCTTCTGGTCTGAGTGGAAATAAAGCACTTTATTAGACAAGCTGCACTCAAGTTCTGCTTTAGAGTGAATGTACCTGTCCTGTGTATGAGAAAAACATCAACCATCTATGGATGTAACAGAGGCAAAATGTGGCAGAAAATACAAGATAAAACTCATGGTTTAGATTTACACTGAGATGCAGCATCTGGTGATTTAATCTAAATTGAGCTTTTGGAAAAACAGAGCAAAAGGGACAATGACTTTTCTATATTTTCAAAATAATTTCATTAATCATTTAATAATACAATCGAGATTATCTCAATAATTTAGCAACTATTTATTTCCACTACTTACAATATGGAAAATAAAAATCCGGCATCTTTCTAAAGTCATATTTTCTTGTAGCAAATGCATCTGGAGTTCATGCAGACTAAAGGAGTAGACAAAATTGAGATTAAAAACACAGAATAAAAAGTTAAGCTTGTTATTTAACAACTTCATAATAAAGGTTCTTGCTGCTCATATGACACTCATTGTTAAGTATAAAATGTGTTTTAAACTGGGACCTTTCTCCTCACCTGGGAAGTGCTACAGCATGAAAATTCTGAACTGAACTCTGCAGAGACACCCATGTTATGTACTCCACTCTATTTTGACCCTGAAGAAAGAATTTCTCACTTAAAGGGAGACTAATTATATGACCTTTGCATTTTGAGGATCCATCTGGAGAATTTTAATCACTCAGACAGCATGAATGGTTCAAGTCAACTCTACTTACAATCAATTACAGCACATAAACAGTTTTATCATTTGCACAAGCCAGAAAAGAGGCACTTGGATGAGAAAAAATGCTGTTTACATTCATACTGTAATTCACTTCAGATTGATCTTGTCCCTGATTGCAGGAGATCAGGATACCAGCTCTGATCAATCTATAGTAGCAGGGACAATGTTTGGACAGGCTGGGATTGAGAAGCAGTGCAACACATTTCTAGATCAAGAAGAAAGACTTCCATTGACTTTTGAAAAAAAAACAAAACAACCCAACATTTAGTGGGATATAAAGCTCTGTGCTCTTTTATACAGCAGTCCAGAGCCATGAAGGTCCCAGAGATGCTTAGTAAAATCACCCTGGCACCAGCTCAGAAATGCTGTGCTTTTGCACAGAGAAACACAGCCAGGTGGGAAAGGCAAAGAAGGAGATGGGATGCATAAAAGAGTGGAGAAAGTGCATTGGGATGGCAATAGAAAAGGAATGAAAGACATGATTGGAAGTGTTCTGAAATTCTGTGCTTCCTCAGCTCTGTGGAGGTTTTATGTGTGCATTTCTCGCAGTCATCGACAGCCATCAGGCTCTGGAGAAAAGCTCGGCATGTTTTTCCATGAACTTGACAGCTGAAGAGCCCAGCAAGATCATTTCTCCCTTTTCAAAATGTAAATTAGATCAGAGATAACTTGATTATCTCTGCTACTTGCAAAGATGTTTTCAGTGCAAACAAGAGGCTCTCAATCTTCACTTTGTTAAGCAGAACAAATGTGAAGTTTCTCATTAGAAGGCATCTCTTCTAGGCTTTAAATTATGTATTGCTTTTTAAAAGTTCTGCTTCATTTCCTTTTCTTTGCAAAACTTACATTTTGCTATGGGACATCGTACTGCCAATTCCCATTAAAGTTAGGGCATCGAACTACCACTGAAGATCCTGGCTGAAGAGTTTACAGGTTTCACCAGTGATTGTCACAGTTCTTGTCAATCACCTTTATCTTCTGACACCTCACATTTGATAATATCCAGCTACCTCAGCCACGTGGGCTGAGAGTCACTGAATTTTAATGTTAATCTTATTAAAAGATATCACTGCTATGGCTGCTGCTCAACAATGGATTGGTGTGAAGCTTCAATAAAGTTGTTTCTTATTAAAACACTACAAGTGAGGATGTGTTGAAGGCAAAGAGCCTTTTACAGCACCAGAAATGCAAAGAAGCTGCATTCTTTAGTTCTGGAGCAGTTCAGTAATTTTCCCTAAACTCAGCCTCCTTGTATTTATAAAGATGAATAGATTTCACTGCTCATTATCAGAGGAGCAAATATTGACTCAGTAGTGACTCACAGATAAGAAAATGTTGCAAAAGAACAAATCAGGGAGTTTCAGACATAGAAACTCTTGCCTTGATATTGCACTAATGACAAATATCAGTTTTTGGAAGCACAAGGTCGGTCTGTATCTCCAGACTGAATGAACTGAATATTGAATACGAAATTGAGCTCAGCTCAGAAATGAGGGTTTATCTCACCTTTGGGGCATGGCAGATCCTTCAGCCTGGGCTCATGTGGTGTCTTTGCTTCCCAAAGGAATCCAAGAGCAAGGGGAAGGTATTCCATGATTCTTCTGGGACCACAGGTTGTGAATCAAATCAATAGCTCATCCTTGAGCTTTCAGTAAAAGGTTTTATATATACGCATATTACCAACTGGTTTTTTTTTGGTTGTTTTTTTTTTTTTGGGGGGGGGTTTGTTTGCTTGTTTGTTTTTTTTTTTTTTTGCCAGAGATCCTTTGTTATTTTCTTAAATAATATTAGTTCAGCCACAGGAAAAAAATATTAGGAAAACATTTGAGAGATTTGATTTCAAGACTTGGTTTTCACCCCAGTATCTGAAGCTGAACAAAACCATTTCCCTTAATTTCAAATCCACATCCAGATATTCCATCACACTTTGGACAAACTGACCCAGAGCCTGACAAAGAGTCTCTACCTCTCCACAATTTCTGCTTTTTTGCTGAGAACATGAGGAGGCAGGACACAGATATCTACAAATGATCCCTCAAGTTTCATGTGGAGGTGATGTAAAAGATTATTTCTTCACCTGGCCACTGTCCCCTTTCCATAGTACATGGAGTCTATAGGGTGGAAGTCTCTGGAAATACCAGGTATCTGCAGAAATGTGGAGACGCCAGCAGCAAAAATTGGGTGGGATATTCCCTAGTGCAGAGCACCAAAACTGTTCAAATTTCAGGAGATGAGCACTTCCCCTTCTTGAATGAGCAGCTTTGATCTGATCAACTTCTGCATCCAAACCTGAAAGCAGAAGTCCCCATGATGGGCTTAGGGAAATCTATAGTAGGAATAAAAAATAGTAACACACTGCTGATGTGAAATGCATTATGGTTTTCTTTCCAGAGACAGACTCTGCTATCAGATGACAACAGCCATGAGTGAAGCCAGGAGGTGTTTAAAAGCAGCATTTATGGGATAAACATCACCCAGGCCTTCTGTCCCTACTGCTGATCATGTGGGAAACATGCTGGTAGGGCTGGGGGCCTTACAGAATTTTTATATTCTGTATTCCTGTATAGGGGAAAATGAAATATTTTTCTGTTGTGACAGCTGTAGAAAATGCTTAGATGTACCCTTTAATTTCCTCCATCGATCAGTTCAGATTGTTTTTAAATGGGGATCTTAGGGGAGCCATATGCTCAGAGACATTCTCAGAACATTGCTCAGGCGAACCCAACTGCACTTGCTCCTTAGCAGGCTAATTTTTCACTGTAATGCTGATTTCTGATGGAGCTTCCCAGCAGTTGGTGGCCTGTTCATCGTGCAAGGGCCATTTCAGTGAGCTCCAAGCTCATATGGCAGAAGAGCTCTTCCCAATTCCTTCTAATTGCTGCAGACCTCTCCTAATGCCAACGATGCACACAGGTTTTGCAGTGACAATGCACAAAGGTTTTCTGCTGCTGAGCACATCAAAGTAGAAGGTTGTTGTGAGGTGCTGTGTTCATTATCTGAAGGAGTCTTTCCTTTGTCACAAGACTGGTAAACGTGGCTGGGTCTGCCTTTTTGCTCCCAGAAGGACGAGGTGTCCTTCTCACCCCTCTGAGAACTCAGCAAAGTCTGTGAGCTCCCCCCTGCCTTCCTCTTTAATCTGCATGGTTTTCTCAGTGGGATTCAAGCTTTGCAGAATTCAGAATTTGAAGAGGATCCTGCCTCAGATCTGTGTGTGTGTGAAGAGCTGCACCTTTTTTATTTCCAAAAGGAGCTGTTAGCCCTGAGAAGCTGCTGGCACTGAAATGCCCACAGTTGTTATGAGAGATAAATACTCACAAATGCCCTTTTTCCTTTCCCCTGCACCCCCAGCGTTTTATTGCTCATGAAGGAGGTCCTGGAAATGACAAAAGGATTGTCAATTCAGATGAGATAAAATGATTAAAAATAGATAAGTATGAAGTTTTTTACAGTGAAGGTGGTGAGGCTCTGGAGCAGCTCCCTGGGAGCATTCAGGTTGGATGGGGCTCTGAACAGCCTGCTCTGGTGGAAGGAGGGTGAAAACAAGATAATCATTGAGGTTCCTTCCAGTGCAAACCGTTCTGTGATTCCATGACCTGTTCATTTTCAGGGAGGTGCTGTTGGATCCTGTTCCCTGGGCGTTTTTTCATGAAAAGGAGCAAGTTTCTGCATGAGGCTCAGCCCAGTGCCTGGGGGCTAAAAGGTGGCATCACCTCCAAGGAACAGGAGAAAAGTTGCTGTTAAGGCTGATGGAAATGCCAGCACTGGGCATTGCAAAAATACCACCTGCTGCTTTCTGGGGGTGTAAATCAAGACCAGATCCATTCTGAGTAAGAGATAAAATGTTCTAAAGTGCTGTACCTGGAAGGGAAAAAGGCCAGAACTCTGTTTCTGTTGCTCTCTGCAGCCTGTAGTAACAGCCCCCAGCATGGGAGATATTTTATAGAACAACATCTGGTTACAGAGTGCAAACAAACCAACAATTTACACAGGGGCATGTGAAAAGGTTTGACATATGGTATTTATTTATGAAATTCAATGAGCTGCCTGTATTCAGTTTACATTCAAATATTCCCTATGTCCCACAAAGAGACCCCACGTGTATGCTGAAATAATTTCGCTGTACTCACTCCTGATGCTGAGCTAAGTAACCTCTAATTGGCAGACTCAGATTATACAGACATTAATCACAATTTTCCTCATAGACTAGATGGAGACAGCAATGTTTTCTACAATAAATATCAGCAACAAATTCAGAACTGAGAAATAAAATATCACTTGATAAGATGTGAAAATTCTGTGGACAGTATTAACATCAAAACAAACTTCTAGAATACCAGCATATAAAATGCAAGAATTAAAATCATATTGTCCACCAATCCTCAACTTTTAACATTTCTCACAGAGGAATAAGAAGCTGTAAATTTGGAATGGATTGTTATGATAATCCATTTTGATCTACTGCATAATACAGGCTAGAAGGAGTATTTTATTAGGTTATTTCTACTGCAAAATTCACTTTTAAAGGCATTCTGACTTCTCTATCACATCTGTCAGCAGCTGAGCTGTTCCAATAAAGTTTAGCCTTGCTGTTTAAATTCACAGCTCATTTCTGTTCTGTTTTTAATTTGTTTTATCAACTGGTTTCAGCTACTAGGGCTGACAATTCCATCATTTGCTGAGCCAAAAGAGCCCTCTGCTGTTGGAGACCTACTTCCACCCAGGGGACTTCTAACCCACAGCCAAGAGTCCAGTTGCATAGTGCAGAAAAACAAGTTTTTAAGCTTTTGGAAGGCAGAATTTCTTATGCTGGCAACCTTCTCATAGCTGTGTTCTGAAACATTTCTAAAAGCTGCCAAGAGGTGTGTGGGTTGGCATTGCAAACACTGGCATTTCAGCTCTGGTGGGATTCAAAAATACCTTCTCCCCCACCTCCCTTCCTCAAACTTTTGAGTTCTCAGATTTCACCTGGAACTCGTTGTTCTTCAAAATAATATTGAGAAAAATGGTTCAAAAATGAGCCATTTATTTGAGATGTTGTGTTTATTTAGAACCAGACAGCCACAAGTTGTGGATTTGACACCCAAGAGAGAAGGCCAATTCTGTGGTGTGTTGGTTCTGCTTTGGGCTGTGTGTCACAGCATCACCATTCAGAGCAGGAGAAGGACATGAAGTTTTAAAAATTTAAAATTACAGTGCCTGCAAATGCCACCAAAGCTAGAAACAGTCCAAAGGCTGAATCTTTCAGATTGATTTTCACAACTCTCATTAAAAGTGTGTGAACCTTTAACAAAAGCTCTGCTGCTGCAAAGTGGAAGCAATGTGCTGGTTGAAACTTCATTTTTCTGGGATGCATTGTGCAGGCTGCCCTAGAGCAGAGCTGGGCAGAGTCACAGAACAAAGCAGGGATTTATTCAAGGATCTCCTCATGGATCCACCTTGGGCAGCACCAGAGCCCAGCCAGGGCTGCACCCAAATGCCCCAAAATGGCCCCAAAATGCACGAGCGCTCCCGGGGGCTCTCCTGGGATCAGCTCTGCTCCATTGGCACCTTGGAGTTCATTGTCCCATTCCAGCTCCAGCCCAGGCAGTCCCACCCTGCTGGTTTTTCTCTCTCCAGCCCACGGGGTTTGTGCTGCTGGGCTGAGGTTTGGATCATTTGTCCTTGGTGCCCAGCTGGAGCAGGAATTGTTTCGTCTCCCTGCTCTGTGCAGAGAGCTCAGCATCCCCTGATGTGAAGCTCAGACCCACCCACTAAAGCAGCACAGAATCTGAAAAATAGAAAAGCCAAAACCTGAGGCAGCATCTCTTCTGTGAGGGCTTTTTCTATTCTGGCTGCTGCTCCCCTCACCCTGATGGACCTGGATCCCCATGGGCTTTTCCTGCAGAAAAATCCATGGTGAAGAAACAAGGTTCCTTCCTGGCAGGCACAGGCATTTAGGGGCACCTCAAAGAAGAAAAGGAAGGTGTGGACAGGGCAAACTGGCTGCAGACACATCATTTAAGACAGTTCTTGGAGAGTAAATTCACTTTGTGGAAGCCAGGACTGGGTCATCTCTTCCAGACAAAGTGAAATGCTAATTTTGTCTGCAAAAATTCACAGCAATTTACAGCTGCACATGCTCCAGTCTGGCAGGATCAGCTCAAACCAGCAGGCCCAGAGCACTCAGCTCTGGCAGCAGTGGTGGGGTCAGCATGATCCACTCTGGGGGCTGGAGAAATGAGCAGGGATGGTCCTGGCAGCTGCTTTTTTTAATTAATTATAATGAACATTTCTGTGCAATCTCTTGTAAATGGATCCATGGAAATGGAGATAATTTCAAAGACATGTTCAAGAAGCTGAAAGTAAATAGGCTCCCCTGAGACAGAGGATGATCTTGGCTCTGCCACTGTTACCAGTGGTACTGCAGAGATCTCCTTAGAAATTTCTAAAAATCTCTAATTATTTTTAGAGATTTGTAAACCTCTAAAAAATATTCTAATAGTGGACTCTGCTTTAGAGGGCCTCCTGCACTAATTGATGCCCAGTTGATCTGAACCTGATCACTAGACCCCTCTCACCTTTTACTGATGTTCAAAGGAGATTCCAGAGTCATAATCTCTTGACCCAAATCATTACAGCCTATTGATTGCAGCCATGTAATTAATTTTATTAGTGCTCTGGATGTGGTTACCAAATCCCAGTTTGATTCTCTAATTAGCCTGTTTTGTTAATTATTAGGTTTTTTATGTCCCTACTGTGAGGGTGTTTTCTCTAATAAACTTTTGTTTCAACTGGCCCGGCTTGTTGAATTTTGATGGAGAATATGGAGGCTACAGAGATTTAAAATTACTGCTACAGATTTCCTCTCCCATATTCTTAATTTTATGAAATACAGATTATTGATGCTCTGGGCGAGGGACAGTCCATAGCTTGAAGTGTTTTGTTAACAGCCAATACAGAATTTATTGGGCAGATACATCATA
The DNA here is from genome assembly GCA_003676055.1 of Chloebia gouldiae. NCBI lineage: Eukaryota > Metazoa > Chordata > Aves > Passeriformes > Passeridae > Chloebia > Chloebia gouldiae. Next base: position 10,066,894 of record QUSF01000019.1, on the reverse strand, counting down.
AGCAGCTCAGTCACCATAAAACATTATTAATTTTAAATTTTATTGCAATGGGTTGTTATGTAGTGTATATTATAGTTTTTGTTCTGATTTTGAGACAGATTTTGGCTCCACATTTGAACACAGCTACTTCTTGGTGTCTGCACCAAGGAAAAATCAGGAATCAGTGAGACAAACACCCCTTGGAATCTCCCAATCACCCTGCCCACATGGTGAACCCACAATAACATACAAAGAGAAGAAAGAAGAGTTAAAAAAAGGAAAAACTAGATCACAAAATGAAGGAAATTATGGAAACCCAGAGGCCCTCAAAGCAAACAGGGAATCACTTTCCTGCAGCTCCTCTCCCATGAAAATGCTTCCTGGGCTCACTCACTGCCTGTCTGGGGGATACAGGAATATTTGTCTGGGCATCTAAAAATTCCATTTACAGCTTAAATCAACCCATCCTCCCTGGGCTTGTGAGAGGATATGTGCTGGGGGAATCTGGGGACTCATACAAGTCTGGGCAGGAGGGATGGCTTTTGGAATTAATACCAATACAAGCCAGAAGCAAGAAACTCCCTGAGAGAGCATCTACCTGTAGAGAGAGGGGCACTCACACCCTCCTCCTAATTTAGGGTCATTATTTGTACTGGGCTCATTTGCATGTTATACTTAAAGGTCAGATTGGCTGCTGCTGCTGTTTATTTGGTATTATGACCTGCATTTATTTAGAGATGAAGCAGGAGCAATTTGCAGCTAATCTGTTCTGACCACTATCATGCAAATAGAAGTGGTAATCATTAACTACGCAGAGCCCCACGGAAAGAAGAGTTAATTAATTGTAGGCACACACACGTATCAACCTTTTATTTTAAAAAGCTGCATGATGACATCAGCCTTCGAGAATGTCAACAGACATTTTAAAGAGTTTCTGCTGCTTTTGTCCAAGAGCATTCAGCTCCCCAGAGCTTCTGGAAAGGGAGTTAAATATCCAATTATAACAATTTTTATCATCCAGATCATGAGCCTATTCTTCAGAATTAGCCTGAATTAATGAAAAGTGTGGAGAAATGAGAAGTTATATGTCATTACCGGCTGCATGTCTTTCTGGACAAACCAAAATCCCACACCTTAGTTTTAAACCCTCATTAGCAGCATTTGCAGAGGAGTTCAGGCTGCTCCACACCCACCAGCACAGCTCCTGCTGCATCTCTTCCCTCTGACACCCCAAAGGACACAGGGATTCATGGCCAGCACCACCGAAAAAACAGTGCTGACACAACCAGCTATGACAAGTCCACAAATCCTCTTGGGGTACCAGCCCTAAATTCAGGAACTGTGGAGCTTTTTTGAAAAATAACTAATCTTCTACCTTTCTAAAAAAAACCCCATAGCCATCTATCACATTTGCTATATGCAGAAATTGATATTTAGAGTATAACTCAAGTTTTTGCACACCAGATTTGCCCATTAGGGAAGTGTCATAATTTCAGTGAAAAGTATAAACCTTTTTTTTTTTGCCTCATTATCTTTGGAAAGCACCTTTTTAATTGAATCAACTATAAATAAACCTGACATTTTAGGTGTTCTTTTTTTTTTTTTTCCATTTTGTGGCAAAGGAAAACCATGCTTATGCTCTATCACCAGTTTAATCAGGAAATTTGCAGAGATGAGACCTCAAAAGCTGCCTTAGCAGGAGGGAGGGTCTTACAACCCCTTTTGTAAACATGCCTGTAAAACTTATTGAGAGTTTACAGTTGTAGGTTCTTCAAGAAATTACAAAACAAACTGAGAGCAGGTGACATGATTGGAAAGATACCAACAATTTTCTTATCTTCTTCTCATTAGTATGGTGGAGCACCATTTATAATAAAATTATTAATGGTTACTCTTAATATAAATTAAAAAAAAACCAACAAAACCACAATTATCTGTGTTCAATATACAAAAGCACATGAAAGAGCAGCTGAATAATGCTAATAGGTCTCCTCAGCTGCATAAAAATGGAGAATAAATGGAGGAAGTGAATTACAGAACGTTTAAGCAACAGGGGCAGAGTTCAGAGCAACACTCAGAGCTCTGCTGGTCCTCAGCTTTCTGTGCTCATGGTTGGACCTTGTGTTGTTGTAGTGCAAAGGAAGGAAAATATGCAAGGAGCTCTCCTGTGCCTGGGGAAAAGGGAGTAATTTATGGAAAAAGGAAGGTTTTCTTCTCTCTTGAGTCCTAAATCTGATGTTTAAGGAGTGCAGTATTGCTGCTTATCTGTTGAAAGATGATGAACTTGTGTTTTTGGTTCTCTACAATGAATAGTTTCCAGTAGTTTATAGAAGCACAATACAGTCCACTCTGAAGAGACCATGATCACAACTGTGCCATTTTAAACCTTTCTTTGTAGCACAGATGGGTTTTTTTTTTCGGACAAGGAACTGAAAGAGACTGACAGAGCAAGCAGAAATGTCTGTCTGTAAAGGCAGTGTTGCCTCAATAGATGGATGTTTGGGCTGATAATGAAACCTCCTGGGTTTGTAAAAAACCTCCTATTTTTTGTAGAAAAACAGCTATTGGAAAAACTGGCACTGGGAACACCAGCACCGTAACAAACGAAACCAGGAACCGCACGAAACGGTGGCACAGGCATGGAGGCCCAAGCTAGAAAATAACTGGGATGTCTGGAAGGGAATGGAGACAGAAATGTCTGGAAGGGAATGGAGACAGAAATCCAGGGAATTACTAACTGAGGCGGCCTGAAGGAAGCTTTTTGGGGCTGCTGGAGGCCGGGGCTGGCCGCAGGCCCCGACACCGCGGGGCAGGGCCGCTCACGCCGCTGCCGCCGCGCGGGAGCTGCGCTCTGCAAACGGCGTCTCAGTAGAGCCTTCTGAAGGGAAAATCACCAGGAATTCGAGCTGGGAGAGATGTTTTAGAGCTGAGAGAGATGCTTGAGAGCTGGGAGTGATGTTTGCAGCCAGCAGACTTCACGTTCCCAGCAGGTCGCAGGAGGGATGAGGTTGGGGTTCAGTTTGAAGCCTGGCTCGTGGTGCTGTCTCTTGAAACCTCGAATTTTCACTTTTTATTTTTTTTTAACTCTGTGCTGCTTTAGTGTGAGGGTCTGGGTTTCATATAAGTGGATAGTAAGCTCTCTTCACAGAGTAGGGAGACAAAACAATTCCTTCTCCAGCTGGGGACCAAGGAGAAATGATCCAAATCTCAGGCCCAAGAGCACAAACAATGTGAAATGAAGAGAGAAAAACAAGAAGGATGGATCTTCATGGGCTAAAGCTGGAATGGGACAATTAACTCCAATATGCAAATGGAGCAGAACTTATCAAAATGTGAGATCTCATGACCAAGGCCTCTTCTGCTTCCACCTTGGAACCATCCAGGCAGAGCCACGACTGTGGTTCTGGTACTGCCAGGGTGTAGCCTCTGAAAGCCCTTCAATAAATATCCACTTTTTTCCCCCTTAACTCCATCTTCTGCTCCAGCTGATTAGGGCATCACTCTGCTGTGCCTGAGGCAGGTGAGCAAGGGCTGGGCCATTCCTGCAGCAGAAAGGGCAGAAATGCTAAAAAGGATTGGAATACAGGAAATTGAAATCTTGGAAATTGAAATCTTAGAAGTTGTAAGGATTTTTTTTTTCTTCCAGTTTAATGTTTATCTGTGGAATTTGTCTGTCTGTCTGGAATTTACTGTGTCTTGCTTTGCCTTTTGCTACCCTACTAGCTTGTTTTAAGCTTCTGGTGTTTTCCAGGGTATTTTAAACATTGCCTTTTAAGTATTTTTTTTTCTTTTGTGGCAGTCTTAGACAAATAGGCAGGAAGAATTTGTACATAATTGGGTGAAATAACAAGAAATAAATATTTTCCATTGCAATTACAAGGTTGGTCTCCTCCTGTAAATTATTTATGGAAAAATACACTTAATGCCATTACCCAGATTTTCCAAGATAAAGGAAGATGAAGCTAAGTTGCTGCACTGAAATCCATTAGTCTGGTATGTGTGATGGATCACAGTCAGAAGCAAACCATGTAGAAAATAGCTGTAAGTGATCCTCCAGCTGGACTTTTGGAGCTTATTTTCCACTATCAAGGTGTGGATACTTCTGGTAGAGCAGAAGAAAACTTTCTAGGCACATAACGTCCTTCCCCCCGCTGTGTTATTGGGAGGGAATTTTCCTTCTCCCTTTGCATTGGGGTGAATATATGTGAATTAAACCAAACGTGCCTCTAAAGCTCCATTCCAAGTGGAGATGTGCTGCCTACATGTCTGGAAGCTCACTCAGGAAGAGCTTTTGGCATTCTGCCCTCCTGCCCAGCCTGGCAGCCTTGGGAGAGCAGTGCAAATCAAACACCAGAGATGTTTAGTGCAGTGCTTAACGGAGGCTTATAAAAAAGACAAAAAGTGACTTTTTACAAGGAAAAGTCATGACAGAACAAGTGGGAACAGTTTCAAACTGCCAGAGGGAAGATTTAGATGAGATGTTAGGAAGGAATTGTTCCCTGTGAGGCTGGGCAGGCCCTGGCACAGGTGCCCAGAGCAGCTGTGGCTGCCCCTGGATGTCTGAAAGTGTCCAAGGCCAGGCTGGACAGGGCTTGGAGCACCCTGGGATAATGGAAGTTGTCCCTGCCCATGGCAGGGGATGGAATGAGATGATTTTTGAGGTCCTTTCCAACCCAAACCATTCCATATATTCTATAATTCTTCTCTAGGGACTCAGTGCCTAGGGCTTCTCATCACTCTGAGTTCAGTTTTTCTTCATATCTCCAGTTCCTCTGTCCTAATTAAGTACCTTTGGCTCCCTTCCACACCCTCAAATTGTCATTTTTGCAAGAGAATTCCTGTGCTTGGGTTGGTCTGCAGCTGTCTGTATGTTGAGAAATCAGCTAGCTAAAGAAAAGAGAAAATTGTTAAATTCACCAACACAGTTTTCCATCCCTGGGGTTATTAACTTGGCTGTGTTTTTACTATTCAGCCGATTTTCATAACATGTGATGGGAATTTATTTGCCATCTTGATTTTTCCATTCAGTTCAAATGAAATCCATCAGGAATTCCAGCATCACTAGAGATGAGGGCACTGCAGATGGACAGACTTGTGGGAAAATGAGCGGACAGACAGCTTGGTGACAGGGCAACACAATGGGACAGGCATTTCCAGAGAAACTACTAAATAAATGATCTTCCATGGGGCTTGAAGGAGAAAAAAAGAAAAAATGATGCTTCTGTAACAGTTTGGATTTGCTGGAGGTGATCCAGATGTGTAGGAAGGGTGTGGCATTTTTGTTAGGACCAGTTTTCAAAGGACTGTTCGCAAGCAACTTCTAAAATTTATAGAACATTTTGACCTCATATGACTGTAATCTCATCTAAAATATATGAAAAGTACCCTTAAAACCTAAAGCTGTCACCGAGCATTAAATAACCAAGATTTGTGAATCCATGATGGAGCTCTCTGGAGAAAGGGGAGCCACGTTTTCATTCTTTCCTCATTTGCTGGCAGAGATCTTTGGTAACACTCTCTGCAAATGCCTCTTGTGAGGCTCCAGATCTTGTGAGTTTCTGCTGGGATTCTGTCTGAAGTGAATAAAACACAGATGATGAATACATTTGAAAATGCTTGGTTATATTTAGAAATCACGTTCTATTCATTACATCTCCAAGCCACCTGTGAAAGAGATGGGGAGGATGATTATGGGATGGTGTTGGCCTGCACAAACACCAGGCCAACCTCAGGCTCAGCTCTGCAGATGTCTGTTTGGGATACAGACTGAAGAGGCATTTAAAAGATGGTTTATTACAAAATCAGTCTCATGGAAGGGTGAGGCTGTAAGGTTGTTACATCCAAAGTTATCACATTAGAAGCCTCGCATCAGAAACCATTATAATTCTAGTTACAATGTCTTTTATAAATTTCTTATCCAATCCACAAAGCTCGCTAGCATCTTCATAACCAGCTGCTAATTGCTACATTTTACACGTTTACCACAATTTGTCTTTTTCTACCCAATGATATAACTCTACAGAAACTTATTGCTTCATCTTCTACTTTTCATCAACTCTATAACAAGTTCTATTGTTAAACTTGAAAACCTTCTTAGAAAATCTTCTGTCTTGCTTAACATTTTTGTTCACTTATATGAGGCCTATATCTAATTGCTGAAAACATATTTCTGCTTAAACTACAAACCTTTATTCTTATTTTTTGCCTGTTTCACTATTCTATTCTAAAGCTCCAAGCCTTCCCCAAGGTCTTAGGTCAAACACTGTGTCCATCCCTATCTCTGAGCTTGTATGCTCGAGGCCTTGGGAGCTCTCTGTGCTTGCATTTCCCACAGATGTCCCATTCCCCAGGCTGCCAGCCTTGCAGCAGTTCTGCTGATCTCATTCCCAAACCACTGCAAATCTGAAATCTCCCACCCTGTGGAGCCCTGAGCCTGTGGTCACTGACAAACAGAGAGGAGCCATAAAGCACGACACAGTCCCAAGTGTGGGGAGGTCTCTGTAAGAATATTTGTGTGGAAATCTGGGAAAGTGGCACTGGGACCTCCTTGACTCTATCACACCTCACCGTGTGGGGGAGAACCTTGGTCCTTGCTCAGCTGCTGGGCTCAGCCTCCCCCCTGACACACTATGCTGAATATCATAAAATATCAGTAAGAGGAGGCCCTTCCCAGAGCAAATGTGTAGGGACCACGGGAAGGAGAGAAAGAGAACATCATAAGCAATAAAAGCACATAACAGCATCTCTAAAATATCAGAAAAATGTTGAAATTGCTTCCTACCTGTTTTGTTATCAATCCAGTTATAGCAATAAATAGGGAGTAAGAAACTCCCTTGTCTAGGTGCTGATCAAAGGAACCAGCAGATCTTCTTCCTTTTCGTCACAAGTGGTTTCCTTTCAACAATATTATCATTGTTTCTGAGATAAAACTATTCAAGCCCTGATGGATGGTTCTGGAAATTACTCCCCACTCTGCTGACAAGCTTATCTGGCCTCAATTGAGGCCGAGGTGTTTTGCTTGGACTGAGTTTGCCATAACCAGTAGGAAGCAAACAAAACCATATCTGAACTGCACTATGGGGTGCATTCGGCTAAAATTCAGTATTTCCAAAACCAAATTCAGTAACCTAAATGAAAATGACAATCTTGAGGGTAAAACTGTTGGACTCAATAGTATCCCTAGCACTGTTGATCCCACTGATGAGTGGGAAATATAACCCCGCTGTGAGAAATATACTCTGATTTAAGAGATAGTTAAACGTGCAAAGAAGGTTAAAAAAAAGGGAGATGCTGAGATCACAAAAATCTCTTTCAACCTAAGCTGTTCTATGATTTTTGGAAAAAGTATTACTTTGGATAAATTGTAAAATTCAAGGTAATTTTTATATACTGCTTTTTTTTTGGCAAAATTAGTGTGAAGTCTTGTGTGGAAAAATATATTGATGCTTTTCAAACAGTGAAATTTTATAATTTATGTTTTGCCACCTATTAGCAAGAGTCTGCATAGCAATAGAACTTCACTGTGCCTTTAAATCCTATCATTTCACCTCTCAAATAGCCTTGTCCAGCATGCTGGCACAAGCCCTTTTTAATGGCTACAAGTTAAGTTCAAACAAGTTTATTACACAGCTGTGAAATTATATTGGCATATCCGGTAATGTAAGTCTGACATGAATCTCTGTGTGACAAGTAAAAACGCATTTCATTGCCTTCCTTTCACATTAATTCTTCCATTTTCACTGTTTTCATAAGTGAATGAACTGTGGAAGGTAGCATCAGTATGTTGTCAAAAATATGTGATTATGAAGATAAAATTAGATCTTCAAATATTGTGGGGTTGGAATTCAGCTTTCAGAGACATTGTTATCATATGAAAATGTTTCATTACATTAATTATTTCTTCACCCAAGGTAATCCCAGCCATGAATACTGCTTGTACCTGAAAGGAATAATTCCTGGCTCTTCTGTCTTTAAAACAAAATCTTTAAATACAGAATTTTAAGGACTACTCTCTGATGATGCTTTTGCCAGCTCTATCACATTGAGCATAACATTTCTACATTTACGTGCCATCTTCAGTTCCCACCGGACCTTCATCCACAACTTCTCAGGCTACACTCAGGCTGCGGATGTTGAAGAAATCCCAGGAAAAAATGACCTTTCAGACAAACTCCACACTGCATTTCCCTGCTGCTGCCTGGGATGTGTTAAACATGCTGCTCACACTCCACATGGCACATGTGCAGCAATTTCAGTCCAGGAAATACCAGACTGAAATGTGAGAGTCGTTACTTTTTGGGATTCAGATGTTGGCAGGTAGATGATGTCCACGGGGACTTGCTGGAAGTGGCTGTTTTCATCCAAGTGAACCAAAAAGGGACGTTCCAGACAGGCTGTGAGCACAGCAGGGGAATTTCATCCCATTTTCTCCAACTGTTCCATATAACCACTGTCATCCACTCATCTCTGTTGTCTCAGCGCTGTCTTGGTTTTACAGTTAAAATAAAATTTACACATTAAAGTTGCCCATTTTTGGACAATGCAGACAACTCTAAACCATTGACCAGTGCAGAGCTGCAGTCTTTCCAATGATGATGAACCAACAGAACACAAATAGTATTAGAAAAAAAAAAAATATTAGTTCTCCTTTTTGTAGTGCTAGCATTAGAGAATTTTTAATCCCAAGGCTGCCTCTTCAGTTCCCTTTCCTACTGATAATCCTGCTGGCTTTGGCCCAGCAGTGGCTGCCAAATGCCAGGGCAATGTGTTGTTAACACAAAATCTACAGACATTCTGGGGCATGAAGAAATGTAGTTACCATAATAATAAAAAGCCCCTCCAAAACCTATTATGTTCTTTTAAAAAATGCCAGAAATTCCTTTTCTGACTTTGTTTATGTCACAGGTTAACTTTGCCTTTCTTAAAATTTTGTGTTTTCTCATGTGTTCAGCACAGAAGGAAAAAGTAAAGAAAACTCTGGGAAAGTGTAGGTAGAGAATTTTCATTTCTCCAGCAGAATGGGGCTGATGTAAATATCCCCAAATAATGATGATGGTGTGTTTTGCTTTCTCAGTCTAGGACATGGTGGGTGCAGTCTCTGCTTGGCATTCACAGCATTTGCACCATGAACTGATCCATCACTCGGAGGTGCTCAAAACAGGAAAATCCCACAATTCCATTTCTGGCTTGGAAAAGGGTTCATATAGTGAACATGATATCACAGCATGGGGACCTGTAAGAGAACAAGGAACTTTTGTTTCCATGGCAATCTGAGATCCTTCTCCAGACACAAGCACAAAGGCAATATGCTGAATGATTATCTGAAGGTCATGTTGTTCTTAGGAGAAAAAGTTAGGGAGAATGAACTGGGATAAATTCCCCGGCCAGGATGCAGACTGCATTTCTAATCAGTTCAAATAAACAACTGCTGAAGGAAATAATTGCCTTTACTAATGGCATCAGTTTATTTTAAAATCTGTTTGCCCAAAGGAAACAGCAGCCTGCTCAGGATGATATTTTGTACCATTATTTGATATGTTCAGAGACAAATGTTGAGATTCTGGGTATATTTCGCATTCCTCACCTGGTAAAATAATTCTATTCCCTTTAAAGTTAAATGCATCTTAAAACTGAGTAAAATGTCTCCATGTAAGAGCTTGTTTATGTTTCCAGTCATTTTTTTCTGTGGTAAGAACCACTCTTTTAAGGATCTCCCTTATCAACAAGTGCAAACAAGGCTTTAAATTCCAGGATGCTTCGGGTAAGCAGGTGAGCAGAACCTCAGTACCTGTCTCTGTTTCACGTGTAAGAAACAGGCATCAAAGAGCCACAGAAATGTTCAATGCAGTTTCCTTTGTATTTCCCAGTCTCATTTTTAGGTTTCCATTTCCTCTGAGATGGTTTGACCTTGTTGACAGCAGGGGTAAATGCTTTATGCAGCAAAGAAAATGACTTTGGAAAGTGTAATTCTCTTTTCTTGCTCCATTCTGTGCTTCATGATTTACTACAGAGATGAAGTACAAAGGAACAGAAACTTCACTGGTGTTCAGGAGGAAAGTTATTTTTAGAGTCATTTTGTTGCCAAAGCATATAGAAACCTTATGTGCTACCTCAGAAAGTTACCCTGGAATGGCAAGGAAAACAGAGTTATGCCTGGTTTTTTGTCTTCTTCTTTTTTTTTTTTTTTTCCCCAACCATGAAGCTTTGCTGCAACTAAAAAATGATTTTCCAATTGCAGGAGAAGTTGCAGGAGTCACTGAGCTGTTTGAGTTAAACCTAAACATGTGGTCATTGATTGTGGGGTATAAATACAAATTAAGATCCTCATCAAGGATTGTGCTAACAGGTACAACTTTACTTTCTCCTCAATGAAAAGCATTTCTGAATCTGCATTTTCCGGAGTCATTTAGGTTGGAAAAGATCTCTAACATCATTAAATCTATCCATTAACCTGTTAATCCCAGACAGGTCCTCCAGTGCCACATCCACAAAGCTTTTAAATCATTCCAGGGATGGGGACTTCACTGCTTCTCTGGGCAGCTCCAATGTTTGATCACCTTTTCCATGATGAAACCTCCCCTAATATCCACCCGAAACCTCCCCTGGCAGGGAGGGTGGCAGGGCCAGGGAAGAGCTGGGAGTGCCTCTTTTTCCAGAAGTGTTGTTGAAATGAGCCCAGCTTAGAGAGAAAACCATCATCTTCCAAAGAAATCCTTCTGGGGAACAGAGGGGGAAAGCCCACCCATCTGCAGACCCCAGCATGTTGTGTCTCACTGCAGCAGGACAAATATTTAAAGCAAAGTGTGGAATGACTTCTACACTCCCTCTGGCATCATTTCAGGGAGGGAGGGTGATGCTAGTTACAGTTGTTTTCTGCAAAAGTCTCAGTTTGCTTTATCTCCTTCTACATCAACAGCAGGTTTTTATAAGCTATTGTGATATTTCCCAGGCAAAAAAAAAAAAAACCAAACAGCCCTTAGGCCCAAAACATCTGAGCCCTCAGTGATCTTAATACTTCTGTGCCACTCTTAGAAGAAAAACCTCCTCTCCTGTAAGTTGTTTCTAGGATGCTGACAGATAAAAAGGTAGTAAAAACATTTTATGGCTAAGTAGATCAAAATTGTGCCTAGAGACAGATTTTGTGTAGTCTCAGCTGGCTGAATTCATCCCAAAAAGAGAGGTGGGTGTGGAAGGGGAAGCAGTGAATCCATGCCCACACCCACAGTAAGTATTAAAACCCTAAAAGAGAAATACAGGGGAGCTGGTTATTTGCACAAGTTGATACTCTGGAATAGGTATTGTTGAATTAATATTTCTGAAGGGAAGACAGAGAGAAAAGAGGGAGTTATTTGTGGTGACTGGAGGAGGAGCAGCAATGGGTTTAGTGCTGCCTCATGTCTTGTAAAGTTTTTCCCAGTGGAAGGGAAAATTTCCCCAAATCACATTCCTCAGGTCTTTAATTAAAGTACACTCAACTTTGTATTTTGTGAAAATGCTTCTTGTTGTGCTTGAAAATGTTAACACTCATCTCTCTGTCCATCTTTCAACACTACAGCAAATTAAATAATGATCTGCAGCTAAAGCTCCTTTAGTTACCAAACAGCCAAGTCCTCACTGATGTCATGGAAAAGTTTATTTTTCTACTACTTCTCTAGGTATGTGAATATTCATAATGCTTTCAGAAGACTGGCTGTGCTGCAAATGGCAGCAAAATTAAACACATTTTCTGTAGCTTGTGCTCTGCCCTCAGAAATTAGGACCAAGGAGGGAGAGGACTCTGGAAAGGGAAAATGAAGTCAGAATATTTGTGAAATCACTCAGAGGGGATTTCCAGGATATTCAGCCTGCTCCCACACTGCTCCCAGAGGCAGAGGCGACAAAGCCATCTATTGCAGATAAAAGGGCCTGAAAGCTTGATGGGAAGCAGCTTTTCAACAATGTTCATTTATGTGTATATATATATAAAATTCAACAAAGCAGTGAAAAAGAAAAGTACATTTAAATCTAGTTTAAAAAAAAAAAACCAAAAATTCCTGTATTTAAAATAGAAAGTTGCATAGTTTTCAGATTTAAAGGAAAAAAAAAAAAAGAAAGTTAAGGATAAAAGTACAGCTGCATTTTTATAAAAAGCAGGACACCAGACACAACATAATCACTACATTCCTTTTGGGATAGCAACTAAGAAAGCAAAGATGATCATTGCATATATGGGACAGGATCACCCACAGCCTGGAAACAAAATATATCCAAAGATACAGGTAGCAAGACATTAAATGGTGCTTATTATGGTATTAAAATGATGAGAAACAAACCAAAAATGCAAGCACAAAGCCAGAATAAAGACTGGGGTAACAGATGTGATGCTTTCTCCCAGCTGACTGGATCATGGCAAGAAATACAATATTCATGATGAAAATATAAGCTGGTATTTTCAACACAGGAGTAAGAATTCATATTTCATGTGAGCCAACTGTTGCACATTTCCTTCAGCACTGAATGTTATTTTAGAGGTATGAAAAAGATGAAAGATAAGATTTTGCTCCCAGACAAATTGATTTCAATAACGACACTGGCTTGCGTGTGTGTAGCAAAAAACATCCTGGTCTGCTGGGAAGATGTTTCAGGGGGAGCAAATATCAGGATTATCCAAAAAGAGTGAGAAGAAGGGCCAGAGATGAGCCATGCTCTTCCTGGTTGTCAGCTGGGCTGAATCCAGGAAGCTGCCAAGTACCCCAGGAGGAGCCTCTTATAACTTGGCACATGGTATGTGTTGAGTTGGATTAGTTATAGATAACTTATTATAAGTTATGGATAACTATAAGTTATAGATAACTTGCTATAAGTTGCTATACAATAGTAAGCTACTGCAATGTATAAATTTACCTAAAGCTATATGATTCAAACTATATTATTTGAACAATAAACTGTAAGTTACTATAAACAAATATAACTATAGATATATATAATATAGCTTTAGATTACAAACTAAAATATAATGTTATATCTATAAAGTAAAATACAGTGTTAGATCTATAAATTAAGTTATATAGAAATTTTGTTGTCATGTGGATGTAAACTAATATGAAGAAGGGAGGCTGAGATCGATGCTTGCTGGAGCTGGATCCTAATTAGTAAAAGTCAAAAGAGGGAAAGAAGGCACCACAGAAGGGAATAACTTGTGTGGGACGAGGAACATTTGCCACGGTCCCGCATCCCCCGCGCCCCCGGCGTGCCCAGGGTGGCGGTGCCAGCGATGTCCCCTGGCAGGCTCCGGCTCTGCGCGGCCACCCCCGTCCCCCGCGGGAGGGAAACGCTTTGGCCACGGGCTGGGAGGAGAAGGCTGCCTGCCAAGTCGCCTTTCCTTGGAATAAGCGCTCTCTTGGATGGGCTGAGCGCAGGAGGAGTCCGGGCACGGAGCGGGAACTCGGGAAACTTGGGAGAGAGAAAGAGAGAGAGGGAGAGGGAGCGGCACCGAGAGCGGCGGGGCAGGGAAGGAGAGCGGCCAGGGGCATCCCACCTGCGGGGCGAGTGTGCGAGTGACCGAGTGTGCGAGTGTCCGATTGTCCGAGTGTCCGTGTGTCCGAGTGCCCGTCTGTCCGTCTGTCCGTGTGCCCGTGTGCCCGTCTGTCCGTCTGTCCGAGTGTCCGTCCGTGTGTCCGAGTGCCCGTCTGAGTGCCCATCTGTCCGAGTGCCCGTTTGTCTGAGTGCCCGTCTGTCCGTCTGTCCGAGTGCCCGTCTGTCCGTCTGTCCATCTGCCCGTCTGTCCGT
>QUSF01000019.1:9993415-10053138 GCA_003676055.1 Chloebia gouldiae | reverse complement strand
TGTCCGAGTGCCCGTCTGTCCGTCTGTCCATCTGCCCGTCTGTCCGTGTGTCCGAGTGCCCATCTGTCCATCTGTCCATCTGCCCGTCTGTCCGTCTGCCCGTCTGTCCGTGTGTCCGAGTGTCCGAGTGCCCGTGTGTCCGTCTGTCCATCTGTCCATCTGTCCGTCTGTCCGAGTGCCCGTCTGTCCATCTGTCCATCTGCCCATCTGTCCATCTGTCCGTCTGTCCATCTGTCCGTCTGTCCGTGTGTCCGAGTGTCCGGCGGTGCCGCTCTGCCCGCTCCCCGCAGCCCCGTCCCGGCTCGGGCTCCATCCCCCGCCGCTCCCGGAGCGCTGTTCCAGCTGTCCAAACTCTCCTCGCCCTCCCTCCAGACAAAGTTCCAGGATCCTGCGGCAGCCGGCGATGACCGCCCGTGGCCATCGCGGGCTCTGCCTCGCTCTCTGCGCCTTTGGGCTGGCGCTGCTGGGGGATGTGTCCCGGGCTGTGCCCGTGGACGATCAGGATTATTACCTGCAGGAAATTACCAACAGGGATCATTATTACTCCTTTCCATATCCCGGGGAAGAGTTCTTTCCTTTCACGGAGCAGCCCGGAGAGGAAGGACCTATCCGTGCTGCCGAGACAGAGGAGCGCCCAGGGTTCAAACCGAGCAGGAAGGAGTTAAAACAGAAGAAAAACAACAAAAAAGGAAAGTCCGTTCTTGAAACGCCACCAGGTAACTTTCCTTCTCCTCCAGAGTTTGGAGCCTGCTGAATCTCACGCTGACTGCGACTTTTAGCATTAATGAATATCCAGTTAATGGCAGTCTTGGTAATAATAACAATAAATGCAGTTGTGGTGATGATGAGAATACATTAAATTTTAATATCTCACAGAACAGACCTGCAGAACTTTTCCATACTTTGAAACAGTCTCTTTACTTGAAAGGGAAAGAGTTAAAGAGTCGGAATGTAGTAATTCTGCTGTACTCTGGCTAGTCTGTGGACTTTTCTTTCTTAATTATTCTTAATTACACTTGGCAACTGGCTTGCTGTGAAAGCTGCTGTTCTGTAAGCAAAAGGACAGAGACAGATTTCGTAGTAAAAGGTGATTATAGATAGTGACATCTCACCTTATCCCTTGTCACTTTAATCCAAGAAAGGCTTGTGAATTAATTTCACTTCTAAACCTGTGAATTTCTCTGAGATTTCACTTTTAAGCCCTCCAGAGGAAGATATGTAAACAGAGATCTTCATGGAAAAGACTAAGCCCTAACAAGCTCAATTTAATTATCGACCAGTTAAGTAAAGAAATTAAACAGCAACAAAACGGCCTTATAATAAAACAGCCACCCTTAATTCCATTTTCTAAAGTTTGCAGAAACTTGATCAGCTTTCACCACCCACTTGTTCCCATTAACACCTAATTGCACCACCCCAAAAGAGTAATCCCTTTCTGTGTTCCCTGACTTCACTGGTTTGGGATACTTAGGAGTGAGTTTGGTCCATAAAGTTTAGAGTTGTAAAATTTGGGGCCAAATCGCTACAGCTGAACTTCCCTTTACTTCAGGAGAAAACTTCAGGTTAATGACTGGGGCACAAAATCTGTAATTTAGAACCATCAGTCCAGCAAAACAGGGGATCAGGGGCTGTGGAGTGGCTTTAACTTTGTGACATCCAGCAGACAGCAAAAAAAATATATGAAATTTAATGTTAACACTAATAGAAATCAATTCGCATTTGTGCAGCAAAAATATGGGCTTTTATACTAATAGTGATAAGAAAATGTAATTTCTATCACCTAACATTTCTAAAACCACTTTTGGGGCAGGCAGAGTGGCTTGCCAGGGTAACTCCAGGCAGAATTCAAGGGTGGTGGCAGATGCACCTTGTCTGTGGAGCAGAGACAAAAAAACATCTGTGTCCCTGTCCCCTCGGGGTCCAGCAGCTTCCCAAGGGGATGACACTCCCTGGACCATCTCAAGGTTCATTATCTCACTATGGCCACTGCAGTCTGCATGAGATCTTCTGAAAATGTTTTTGTTCCAATGTGTCGTTTGTTTGTTTATTTATTTTTAGTTAAGAGAAAAGGCTCTGCTTTCCACCTCCATAGACTGAATCAGGTGGATTGTGACAGGACAAGGGGGAAGCACTGGCACTGCCAGGGGGCAGGGTTGGATGGGATATTGGGAAGGGTTTGTTCCCTGGGAGGGTGGGCAGGCCCTGGCACAGGGTGCCCAGAGCAGCTGGGGCTGCCCCTGGATCCCTGGAAGTGTCCAAGGGATGTTGGATGGGGCTTGGAGCACCCTGGGATAGTGGAATGGGCTGGATGATGTTTTAAGATCCTTTCCAACACAAACCATTCCATAAATTCATGACCATGGGAGACACTTGGATATTAAAGCTCTGTAATTAGGTTTTGGATTCCTCATTGTGGTGGAGACAATCGAGATGTCCATCCCGTGGTGGGATGTTCTGTGGTTCATCTCTGCTTTCACCTTCCCCGTTGGCTTTTTCCCAAATTTCCCAGCACTTGGGGATTCACACTTTTCCCAAACATGACAGTGATGAGAAGAAAATCCAATCCATGAGGGCAAAGTTTATTTATCTTTACAGACTGGCATCATCCTCGTTCCCCACCTGCTGCACTGAGCACAGGGGGAGAGGCTCGTGGGGCACCACCAAAAGCAGCTGGAAATGGCTCAATCCCTCCTTCCACAGCACTTCTGGGTTCTTTGGACACAGCTGAGCTTCCAAGCTTTCACCAGCCATGTGCAATAAGAGGTTTCAAAGCCTGTGAGCTTTAAAAAAAACCAGCCAGAGGTACAACAAGCAACTGTTCTCCCCCACCAAAATCCTCCTTGATCCAGGACATGGGTGATGGACATCAGCTCAGCAAATTGGACTTGTTTATCTGGGAAAATTCAGTGGATTTCCCTGGGAGCAGCTGATGAACAATTGAACAATTGATGAAAATGAACAATTTTAACTGCAAGACACATCATAATCCCTGAGGTGGTACCCAGTGAGGAGAACGGGCACCACTTGTTACAGATGGGAGTGAAAACAGGAGGGTTCCAGCAGGAAGTGTCAGGCAGTTTGAGCTGCAGTGTTAAAAGTCCTGGCTATAATATTTAAAATTTCTCTTTTCTCCTCACCCAGAGGCAGGCAAGGGCAAGGTCCTGCCAGGGCAGTAACTCTGATGCTTAGTGCCACGTCCCCACGTCACCAGGGGTCAGTTTGGAAGGAAGATCTGACAATGTAGCCCTCACAGAGATGTTGAAATACTAATACCTATAGTTACTCACATCTGGATGTTAAGAGGCCAGCTAGAAATAATGATAGCAGCTGTCAAACAGATATCACTAATAATATTAATAACCATAAATCTGGCTGGGTAAGAGTGTGTCTTATGCTTATAGGTACACAAATGTGTTTATGTGTCTCTCCAGAGGTGGAATTAATTCATTGGACATGCAGTAAATACCGAAATTTGGGGTTTGTGAGGCTCTCTGGCAGCCAGGACATGTGGGATTAATTAATTGTAACAAACAATAGCCTGGCTGGGAGCTGGGATGGGGAAGGAGGAGGAATGGGAATGTGTGATGTGCCCTTTGGCTGAGCAGCTGGTCCTGATCAGCTCCAGCTTTGAATCAAAGTGGAAATCAAACAGAGCAGTCTCAAGGACACGGCACTAAACAGATGACACACACTCCATTTATTTCAGCTAATTACTGAAGGTGGCCAGAATATAGATATTTGCAGTCTGTGAAATATTAATGCAGGAAAAAAATCAACAGATGCCTGTGGGTTTGCAATTTTTTGTTTAAAATATTAGAAACAATATTTGCAAATAGTCAATTCAGGTAAAAGTTGAAAGTATCAATCTTCCTCTTTGCTCTTTAAATTCCCCATAAATTAAGAGGCACTAGGCCATCCTTGGAAGGCAAACAGTTGGATTGACAGGTTTCGTATATAAAAACACATTTCCATTTTCTAATTCCGTCCTTGTTTGTTTAGGCCTCTGTCCAAAGCCCATTCAAATCAGTGGAAAGAGTCTTGTTAACATCAATGTTTTTCTTTTATGAGGCTTTTAATTGTTTGATCTATGGTACCTCAGCTACCATCTGTGGGGCAGATCCCTTCAGAGTCTGGGGGTCTGACTACAGGCAAAAATTCATCATCCAGAGATTTATAGGGCTGAGTGCTCAATAACCTCCCCAGTGTCGCCCAAATCTGCCACAGTGAAGTTTGTAATTATTTTGATTTGATCTACAAAACTTGTAATTTTTCTAGAGCCACACCTCAATTCTGAATGTATTTAGAAAATAAAGGAATGATATTTATTGTGTGGCAGTGCTCAGAGTGGGCTTAGAGCACATTTGTTCTGTATTTCACAGATCTCCCAGTGTTTGATCTCTGCACAACCCAACATTTGTCTGTGTTTAGCTGAAATCAGGATTTCCTTTGGCTGATCTCATTTGGTGCCTTCCCCAGGCTTGATGAAGCTCCTCAGATGCATCAGTGTTTACTTGCTCATATTTGTTTATTTTTCTGCAATCTTGCCACCTGTTCAATAATGCAATTCTTAAGGGGTTTGGTTTGTTATTTCTTTGTAATTCCTGTGGTGCATAGGATGGGCCAGGTCTTTCCTGGGACATGTGTGTGAGGAGGAGTCAGTAAGGGAAGGCAAGGAGAGGATAAAATGGACAGTGAAGGCAAACATGGAAATAATCCAGCAGAGAGAATCTGAATTTATAAAAATAGACCAATAGTACTTTAATTGAGATGTTTATCAAGATAATGAAAGCTTGGAGAGAGATCAGTGAGTGAATGAGGAGGGAAAGCTGAATCACAGGGATGTTATTCAGGAAAAGCTGGAGGTATTTTGGTGTGAAATGGGGGCGAAGATCTGGGGAGTGGGTGAAGTTAAAAACATGCCAGGTTTGGGATGTTACTGGCATTTGGGTGGTGATTTTGTTCACTAGAAGGAAGAAATGACAGAGTGACACATAAGGCATTGAGCTGACAGCTGAAAGCACTTGAGACCTGGTCACCAAGATACAGCAGCACGGAATTTCTCATCTTCTGGGAAACCACCAGGGCTGCTCTTCTCCAGTCCTCTGGTGTCCCCTCTCTTAACCCCTCCTTCTCTGGGCAGCCCAAAGTGCAGCTCTCCTGTGGCCTAGAACACAGGTTTTCATTTTAAAGCTTTTGCTTAAACTTCTCATAATAGGGACTTCTTAGGATGGACTCCCTGGCCCTAGGTGGGTATCCCATGAATTTTAACATGACCTGTATTGCATCCTAATTGCCATATGTGACAAGCAATGTGGCTTTTAATGAGCTTTCTTTCATCTACCAGCCTCTGCTTTCTCCTCAGCACTTCTAGAATATGCAGAATAATGTAATGTTCACTATTCCATTTAAGAGCCCATCCTTTAAAGAATGTCACAACAAAAGAGGGCAAGGGATGACTAAAAATGAATAATGAGCAATACCCTCAAAACTGGCCAAATCTTTTTGATTAACATCTTTCCTTACCCATGGCTTCAATGAATAATGTAACATGAGAAAGAAAAAAATGGGAATAAACACATTTGATTATGCCAGAGAAAACCACTTTCAAAGATAATTCTTCCAGCAGCCTTGTCTGAATTCAACCCCATGTTTAAGGTGAGAAAAATGTCTCTTTAAAAACACATCTTTAAAAAGGGGATGATTTCACTGAATAGATTTTAATAGTCTCAACCTCAGCCTAGAGCTGTTCCTGAAATGCCAGCATATTATGAGACACTCATTAGCTGAATTCAGTCTTGGGGTTTAATGTAATTATCTGTTCAGTGAGCTGGCTAGACAGGTCAATCCCATGGCTCACAACCAAATTTCACTTATTTCTTTTGGGTTTGGAATGAAGTTTTCTGTCAGCTACATGAACTTCAAATCTGTCAGAAAGATGAAGTGGTGGAAGTAGAAGCTGTGGTGCACAAGAAGTAATTTCCTGAATTTTCTATGTCTGAGCTGGGATTTTTAAGTCTTGCCCAATTCACTGTGTAAAAAGCAAACTACCAAAAAGACTGGGGGTCTGAGTACAGAATTGGGATCTAAATGTCATATTCACACAGTGGTTGCTTGTGATTTTATTGTTATTTTGCTAAGGAGGCTCTAGATTTGGTCTTCTTGTCAGGCCTCTATTGAGGTGATGTCTTGTGGGATTGTTTGGACTGTGGAAATAAAAATCTGTGCCTTTAACACTGGGTGCTCCAGGAAAATGGGAACAAGTAAAGCTCTGATGCAGTCAAAGTTGCTTGCCTTTTAAAATGCACTTTTAAGTTCCATGCCTGGGAAATGAAATGAGGATGTCCAGGGGAAACTGGCCAGCCCAAAGACAGGTCTCCACCACTGCTGCTGTGATTATTTTCCTGATGAGGCTTCCTGAGCCACAAATTCCTGCATCTTTCAGGGTCAAGCCTTGCTCCTCTGGAGCCTGGCTATTTCAGCTCCAAAAGGTGTTTGGTGGGCTGTTTGCATATCTAATCAAGCAGTGAGAAACCCCTACATCAAACCATTAGTAAAACACTCTGCAACGTTAATTCATTACTTCTGATGCAACC
The DNA here is from genome assembly GCA_003676055.1 of Chloebia gouldiae. Lineage (NCBI taxonomy): Eukaryota > Metazoa > Chordata > Aves > Passeriformes > Passeridae > Chloebia > Chloebia gouldiae. Next base: position 10,046,545 of record QUSF01000019.1, on the reverse strand, counting down.
GCATTTATAATTTCCTTGTGGCTCAGCAAAAGGAACATTTATGATTCCATTCCCCTGTGGTTTTAACAAACTGGTGTGAGCAAGAACAGGGTATTCTGGATGTCTGCTTGTGCTGGAAGGGATGGAGCACTATCAGAGAGGAGCAAGGCTTTTTATTCCTCGTGCAGGTGCCAGGCACTGCTAAATCAACTTGACAGGTCTAAAGGGAAAACTGTTTCTCTTTTCTACCCGTAGCTAAAAATGGCAACGAAAAAAAGGTGAGAAAAACAAGAATAATGGAGAGATGCCAGATGGTGACTCAGGGGGTCAGAGTGCCTGTGAGAGGGAGTGTGTGGGGGTCACTTAAGGCATCTTCAGAGCACTTGGGTTTAGCTGTTAATCCCTCCAGCCCTGCCCAAATTGAATTACAAAGGATGTTCTGGTGAGTCTGCTGATAGATATCTAAAGTCCTCTTTTGGACATAAAATGCTTCCCTCCTGATGGGGAACATCCCAGTGTTATGGAACATCCATTTTATGATGGGTTAAATGGTGACAAGGGGAGACAAGAGCTTCATTCCTTGTTTGCTCAGTGATTTACATCATTTTTACAAACAAAAAAAAAAAAGCCTTTAAAGTGATTTCCTGATTCTGGAGGGGTGTTTAAAGGAGTTGGCTTATAAATGGGAATCAGCTCCAATGCACTGTGAAGCATATTTTGTAATACATTTCAAAGAATTACATGAGATAATACTAATGTGTCAGAAGTGGAGAAACTTTAGTCTTGGTTTAGGAAGAGTGAATCTTTGCCTATTCTGACACATGAATGCCCCCCAAAACTGCCCTGCCTGGGCTCTGTGGGGCTGCCTTGATGGGATTTGACATTGCAGAAAAGTGAAAAAAAGCTGGGAAGCTTCAGAGGACCACAGTGACTTCCAGTGGCTGTGACTTACGGCTGGAGCTGAGTTGATTTAGGAGTGAAAGTACCACTAATATGGGATATGGGATTAATCTTCTGTTTATTTGTGGTTATTTACCTGTAAATAAGAGTAAGTAATAGATTTTCCCTCCTGCCTTCAAACAAGCAGGATGCTGTAATTGCAAAAGTGCTGCTGCATCCAACATGCCAAGCAAGGAGCACAGTAAAAGTTGTGTACATAAGTTAAACAGAGATCATAGTTATGTGTCTTTACTTTCTGCTACACAGTGTGTCTGCTCTGTAGCTTCTAGCTACTGACATAGAAAATACTGCTTTCAAAGTGGATAGTGGAAGTGATTAATTGAGCTTTTTTATTGGGGGTGGGGGGTGTTAATTACTTACAGATTTGTTTTGTGGTTTACTTTTTTTTAAATGAATTGCCAGACAGACTTCTTGTATGACTGTACATCAGCCTGGGGCTGCTGGTGAGTTATTTAAGGTGTGTACCTGGCAAAAGTGTTCTACAATCAACGTGATTCCCAAAGACCAAGTCCAACTGAGATCTTCCATGAAGTTGATAGTAAAGAGTTATGTATATGTCTATAGTTATAAACTTAAAAATATGGGAATTGTGAAAGTTCGACAGTGGGACTCAGCTGGATAAATCACCAGAGTCCTTTGTTCATGTCAACTCTTTCTTTTGGACCTCAGCAGCTCATCCAGACTGATAGTCCTTCCTAAATCTGATTTTCTTGCTTATGTTATGGGGCTTGAGTGCTTCCTGAAGATGATTTCTTCCTTTCTCTCTCATGTATCACAAATTTAGTGGTTTTCTTTTTTCGGGAGGTTGGAATTGCCCATGGTGACTCTGGAGTGGATTTGGATTTGGATTTGTTACAGGATGGGGCTGACTCAAGAACATGGGGCTGTCCCAGCCTTCAGTGCATGTTCCTGGAGCAGGAGGCTTCCCCCAGGCGAGGCCAGAGCTCTTGTGCTGCTGGGGATTAGAGGGATGAGGGGAAAAGTAGCCAGGCCCAGCACACACCCGAGCTAAAACAAAGCAAAAAGTGTCTGGCAGCTCTCCTGGGGGATATTTTGTTCCTCAGGCTCCTCTGGATCATTTTGGCTCCCAGCAGAGGACTGCAGTCCAGAACTCCTGCAGGTGCCTCAGGTCTAGACCAGTTCCTTTGCCTTTCATGAGATACATGGAAGGGACAAAAAAGGACCCCAAAAAACCTTGATTCCATCTGGTAGTGGAACAAAGGATTGGGGAATCATACACAGAACCAGAAATGTGAGTGACCTCTGAGTGTTCTTCCAAAGACCTTTGAAAATGCTGACAAAGTGAGTCCAGGGACTGCAGAAGCCAAGAGGTGGTGAAAGGCATGAGCCCCAAAGAAAATGGATAAATTCCAAGCTTGAAGGAATGAGGGCTGGGGGGTCTGAGGCTGGTTGGGTGTGGAATCCAAAATCCTCCAGACACATCTGATTTGTTCCATACCCCAAATATGTACTTGGCTTTTTTGGTGCTTGAATGCGAGTCAAATGGCAATCAGACATTGCACAAGAGGAGTAAAATGGGAAACTTTAAAAAATATGGTAAAAAGTGCTAGTATGGAATCAGTGCAGATAAAATGACACCAAACTCTTTGAAAAAGTGGACGGAAAATAGCACAGAACTTTTCCACTGTGACACTTTCCATATTTCTGCTCATTAATCCTGAACCAGATTTTTTTCCTTTCCAATTAGGAAGTAAGAAAATGAGGAGTTTTATGCTCAGGGAAGCTTGCCTTGAAGCTTTCCCTATTCTATGGCTTTTCAAGTGCAGAATACCTGTACTTAGCAAATACTTTTGGCTCCTGTGGATGGGGAGGAGGTTGGACTCTCCAAGGCAGCACTGGAGTTAATAAGTCCCAAATCATAACCTGAACTTTTCAACCTTAACACATTGATGTTTTGCAGTGCAGATGAATCTCTTGGTGACAATGTGGGCACTTTTCTCCAGGAAAATGATGTCAAACCTCACTGGGCAACTGATAAAAATTAGATTTTATCTGAATGCACTCCTGAGCATTCCTCCTTGCTTCCACGGGCTGGGAAATGCATTGCCTTCAGCTTGGATTTTTGGGCTTTCAGCCTGGAGCCGGCAGAGGGGAATGCACTCACTTTTATACTCACTAATAACTCATATTCCAATTCATTTGGAGCTCCTGACACACTTTGCTCTGAACCAGTGAGGCTTCCAATGTGCTAAATGTGGAGCCTGTGATGATGAGCCTTTGCTGGACCACAGCTGAATTGTTAAACAACGCAGAAAAGATGTTTGGACAGAATGAATTTTGGGAATCTTTCACAGGCTGCTGCGTGACCATAGGAAGCTGGAATAGGGAGAAGGGAGCTCTGAACATTTGGGCTGGAGAGGTGCCCACCCTTGGAGATATTTGTCTGAACCTTGCTTGAACTGCTTTATCTCCTTTGCTCCACAGCTTGGAGCCGGAGCTTCACACCAACTTCCCAGAATAAGCTCCAGACCTTCCCTACAACCCTCCCAGAGATGCCCAAAAGCAATGTCTTCCTCAATTTTAGCATTTATCTTCCTGCAGACAGGAAGCTCAGAACCTTGAGGTAATAATCCACAGATTCCTGGTGCTTGCTTGGGCTTGAGTCATTTTAAAACTTATTTATTTATTTCCATAAGCTGACTTTTCCATGATTGGGTTGAAGGCAGGTAGGGAGGGGGAAGCTGAACAGGAGAGATTCTGGTCCAAATGTCATCTTCACAATGGACACATGAAAGCTAAAAAGTCACCTGAGAGCTGAAATCCTTGGGAAGATGAGCAAGAACTCAGGGAATGACACCTGGTGAAATGTGGGAAAGGGAGAGCTTGGCTGCAGAGGGGACTCTCTGAGCTCCTTAAGAATCATGCCTTCCTCTAAAATTACTCTGGAGAGGAACTGATTCCCCTTGCAAGTGGGGCTCTGTCCTTAGATTTTCCATGTTTTCCAGTGGGATTCCTGTGCTGGTGTGGGATTTGTGTCCCCTGAGTGAGCCCAAATGCCAATCAGAGACCTTTTCCCAAGGGAAGCCTCTCTCATGCATCCCTACAATTCCACTCCTCTTTTCTTTTTTATTTATTTCTGGGGTTTGGTTTGAGCTGTCGTGTTTTTGGTTGTTGGTTTCGTTTTTGGTTTTTATTTTTTTTAATAAAAGAGGGTACTCACACTTCAATCCAGACCTGGATTTGATTTTCTCAGATCTCAGAGATTTAGATATTTTTTGAAATGTTGTTTCCTGATGCTTTGAACTCTTAAATCCTCTGTTCTCAGGGTGCAACAGCTTGGACATAGTGGGCTTTAAAGAAAACAAGAAGGCTCTGTTATATGAGTTGCTAAATCTTTTGCTTTTCTGCACTTCTGGATTTATCCAAAGAACCTCTGTTTATTTTCTATATGCACCTGGCCAATTTTTTATCCCTCCATTGAAGCAGTATTCCACTTAGGGAATTTAAATGCATAAGTTACTTCTGACATTTTAGTGCTGTCTTAGAGCTGTGTATGAAAGAGCACCCAAGAATTCAAAGAATTACATGTATTCAAAGAATATGCAGTCTATGAAATGAATAATTAAGTGAGAAGCAGACAACCTAACCAAACTTATTTTTTTCTTTTACTCTGCTTTAGAACTCACAAACTGATTCCTTTTTAAGGGTTGGGAAGGAGTACAAAGCTTGAGTTCAGGTTTATTGTAACCACACGATTTTCCTCTGGAATCACTGCCTGAGCAACAGCTCCAGGCACTATGAAAACTTCCGTGCCTTATGAGAAGTGTTTGGGTTTATTAATTTCTCTTATTATATCCTGTGAAATAATAACAACAGATGTGATGCTAGAAGAAAAAAAAAAGTGTATAAATGTCTAAACTTGCTAAAGCAGACACACCAGGTCTTCATCAAACTCAGACCTTACACTTTATAAAAGGCTTTAAAAGCAAGCTGGGTTGGTTTGAGGTATTTTCTGTCACAGAATCTTTATTTGGGTGGAGGATTTCTCCCAGAGGTGCAGCCTGGCAGCGGGCTGGGCAGGCAGGGAGAGCAGGATGGCAGCTCTGAGGGATGCTGGGGCTGGAGCAGAGCCTCCAGGGCTGCTGGAAGAGAAAGGGTGGAAATTCCAAGGGGTGAGGCTTGGCTTGGCAACCCCAGCCCATCTTTGAGGGTGTTGCTGTGTTTGCAGCCGTGTGTTCAAACTTTCATGTCAGCACATTGTCGGGAAGATTTCAAGCCCAAAGCGTGGAAGGATTTCATCCATCCAAAGGATGATTTTCCCCAAGGATTTTCCCTCAGGTCAGAAGGATGATCCTCACCCAGGTCTCACTGCAGATGCAGACTGCTGCTAGTCTGTTGGCAAGCTGAGTATTTTGAACTTTAGTAATAAAAACATGAGAGATGACATCTCAGCTCTCAGCTAAGATGATTAATGACTCCCGGCTGCCTAAAGGCACAGCTTGTGCTACTTCATCAGCATTCTCTGGACTTTCCTGCCTTGCATCAGGAGCTGAAGGGGTAGAAAACAGCCTAGAAAACCCAAAACTGAAGAGCCAAGTGATTCTATCCACATCCACGATTTACTCCTGCCAGGCTTTGAGCTACATCACCCAAGGAAGTTCACGCGTCTCTTTCAGTGTCATTTTCAGCTCATTTTCCTCCTTGTTGAGAAGAAAAAAATTTAGTTTTGTCTGTGCTGGAGTTTAACCGGATTAAAATTGGAATAGCTTTAAGTGGAACTGGCTGGGAAGCTGCTGAATTCAGTCCTTCTCAAGTGTAAATTTAGCACTTGGGAGTGGAGGTGACTGTAGCAGTGGGGATGAAATTTAATGGCTCGTCACTATTAATGAGAACTTTACAGTTCCTCAGGTTTTTCCTGCTCCATGTGTGTGGGGAAGGTGAAAGCTGGGTGATATCAGAGTAGTGCCATTTATTCCAGTGGAATGAGGTGTTTCCAGAGGAATTCTGAAGCTGTTCTTGAGTGAGCAGTTCTGATTCTCAGAGTGGAGCATTTTCAGCCCCTTTCCTGGGTCCTCCCACTTGTATAATTCCTTTGGGCCACCTCAAATCCATGGGTTTTTTCCCCCAAAAGCTGTGTTGCAAATTCCTCAAAAAACCAGCCAGAATGCTCAGTAAATGTGTATTTCTAGGATCAGGAGTTATGGATACTTTCCAGTTTATTTATGTTTAAGGAATTTCATGACTATGCTGTCACTCTGCCCAGTGAATATTCTATACCAACTATGGCTATATTGGATATATTTACTGCTGTATAAAATTCCTACTACAGCTCTCATGGAAGGAGAGGGGAATAATTGTACCACAAGCCAGTTTTATACTCATACATCTTCTTATAGATTTATCCTATTTTTGGTAAAATGCACTCAAATTGGATTGCTAATATGGTTAAACTTGAGCACTTTTAAGATGTCTCATTTATTGAGCCAGGGTTTTATCTTAAGATCAGAGTTATTTCTGTCTTGGTTTTATACTTGTTAATAGCATTCCAAGTTTTAAAGTTTATTTTTGATGGCTCCAATTAATGCTTTGAATGTAGAATCTCTGCTCTTGCAGTACACCTCAGTGACCTGGTATTTTTAGCTATTATTGGCATGAAGATGTGTTTTAATGGTAATTTTTGTCCTATACCCAGCCATTGTGCAAGTGGTCTGTCTCAGTTTTGTTCTTCATTTTTTGGATAAGTCTGTTTGGCTCTGGGAAAAAAAAAAAAAAAAAGAATGGTTCTCATTTTTGATGGCTGTACTCAGTTTTGTGGTTTTAGCTGGAATTTCAGAAACTCTTCACCCTGTGCTTCAGAAAAAAAAAAAAAACATCCAAGGAGACATTTTAAAATTAATAGCACAGAATTCAGTCTTTGTCAAAGCTCATAATAAAAAGTTAAGGGCTGATACAATATTTTTCAGGCTGGATTCTGAAAATATGTTTTCTTCAGAGTGATTAAATTAAATACTTCCTCTGTAGAGAGAGGGGAGATCTTTGCAGATACGGGTACAAATTGGAGGGTACCTTGTGCCACATCACAGATCCCACCCTGTGCCAGGCTGGTGGCAGCAGAAGGCAGCTCAGGGAGTGAGTGTGATGTCTGGAGTTTAGATGAACCTCTTGAATCTGAAGCTTGGCCACAAAACTCCCAGGCACTCTGGAAACTGCTGCCTCCAGCTGTGCCAGCAATAATAGAAGCTCTTCCTGCTGAATGTTTCATTGCATCTCCAGCCAGCCACAGCCTGGGCTTGTGAGAGAGCAAAAATGTGAAAAGTTAGTGAGAGAAAATGAAAAAGTGTATTTTTGGAATCTCATTTGGTTTCATGTCAGACCTGACCTAAAGAACCCAGAGAATTCTTCATTTATTATTTATTTCTTTTTAAATCTTCAGGACCATTCACAGGTATTTATCACAGGTTGCAGTGCTGTGATAAATATTTCCTCCTGAGAGAAGCCCCTGATGTTGTAGACCTCAATGCAGCATTTGGTGCTTGTCCTGGAAAAATATACAGCTTCAGTGCAACATTAGCCAATAATTAATGTGGTCTTAGGATAGGAAATGTTGGCATCTCCCTAATTCTTTATTTGATCTTTGGCCTGGGACTGTAATTCAGTATTTCAGCTTCTGTGCAGGGAATTTGCTGTAAGTGCACTTTGCTTGCTTTGCCTTCACAGTGCTCTGGAAATGAGTTTTTCAGAAAAAGTGAATAAAAGCAAAAGTGTTTAGGGAACTTTAAGCTGCCCCAAGATGCTGCTTCAAATGATCTGGGGTGTAGGGTGGTTGGTGGCCTGAACTCAGGCGAGGAAAGAAACTTGTTGTTGTTGTTAGCAACACTTCAGATATGAGCAGAGTCAGAAAACCACTCAGACTGAAATCCATGGACATTTTTCCAGGGAAGAGCTTGGCCATAGCAACTGTGGAGTGTGAGTCATGAACATCTGTGGAAATTTCACACTTCCATGATCACATCATCAAAACAGCAACATTTAGAGACCAAATTTCCATCCCCCCCACCATGCCCTCATAAATAAATATAAATTATTTATGTAATATATACATAACAAAGTATTTAGAAAATTGAAAACTTGATTCTGGTGAACTCAGCCCCTACAAAGGCTGTCCATCATAGAAACATAATTAAAAGGTATTTTCAGCAAGGTGAAGGTTGTCAGAAATGTGCTTTTACTGTTATTTCACCTTGCAGGTGTATTGCAGTATTAAAGCACTTTGCATAGCTGTGACCTAAGCATAAGTTTAGCCACAGAAATTAGACTGCCAGAGCTCCCATTAAAAGTTTCTGCTGTTGGAAGATGAATAATCTACCACACTTTTCATAGGAAAACCTCTAAATTTAGCTGCTAGGGCAAAATTTATGATACTGGCCTCATTAAGAAGTTTTTGTGCAAGACCATCACGACCTAAGAACAGCATGCACTGTATAATGAGCATTGAAGTCTTACTTCCCACAAAATATACACTTATTTGTATGTTTAATTGACCTGTATCTGTAGGTAAATTCACAGTTTTGCCTCTTAACTGCATGTTGAAGTGTTTTGTTTAAACAAGATTTAAATCCCATATCTCCCCTGGGACAGGAGATTGTCAGAAGCACAAAGCTGATATTTCTCCTTTTCCAGATCCCAGTATCTCTGCTCATGAGGAGTTAGACCAGCACAGACCTTGCAGGAATTGAAGAGGGTTGAAGGTGGCTCTTGTGATATGAGCTGAAGAGGAAACATGATGCTTCTCTCTGCCCTTCCATTTGAAAAGCTGAACATATTCCAAAATTGATGGAAAATTCTCTTTAAGTAAAAGAATTGTTTGTCTGCTTTGCCTCTGAAAGAGGAGGACAGAATGATTTCCTAAATGCATCTTTATTAGATACAAGAGCCATAAAAGCAGTCTGGACTTACATGCCATTCTTTATTTAGACCAGAAGGAAATACAATAAATGAGTAATTTAGGCAACAGAGATGAGCACAAGTGTTTTCCTTGCCTGTGTGATACAGAACAGCTGCAATTGCAGCACAGCAGCTGTAATTACCCTGCAGGAGTGAAGGAAACCACACTGGCTCTGCAAAAGGTGGGGTTTTGACCAGAGTTTCAATTGAAGATGCTGCAGCAATAGGACAAAGCCAGCACGAGGGTGAAGCTGCTTTCGAATATCCCCAAACACCGAGATTGCAAAGCCCTGCTGGCTTGAGGAGGGAGCTCAGCTGCACACCCAGGTATTGTTCTTGCTGCAGGCAAACCCAGAATAAGAGGTAAATTCAGATTTCAGGAGATGAGGCGGAACCTGAGCTGATTCCTGAGAGTTTCTCCTGCTGATTTTCAGGGCCAGGGGATTTCCCCAGTGCCAGGTACCAGAACTGCCTTGGTGCCCTGCTGGCACTCCTGGGGGAAGAAGAATTGACAATTCTGGCCACTGAGATGTGGCCATTTAGCATTGCTGCAGGGAAGCTGGTCTGGACTGAAACACTTCCACACACAAATGTTATTATACTTGACTGGAATTAATTCATTTGAGCCAGACATCTCATTAATGCTCATTTCTAAAGTGAATACCTATCCATGGCTGCAAATCACACACAGAATCATGCTTGAATATGGGCCAGGAAGGAAGAAATGTCCACAACAACCCCTTCCCTGCACCTTCAAGCTTAATGTTGGCTTTTTACCTCTCTAAACCAGGAATTATGTAGGTGCATTTATTTATTTATTAAGTTCTTACATACACAAGATGCATATTTCAATGTCTCAAAGCACAGTTGTATTCCCTGTGTTTTATAATGATTAAGTTTTCAGCTGGTTAAAGAAAAAAACCAAATAACTGGGTCATTTCCAGCTGAATCCATTGTGCCATGGATTCACACAATCTCTGGTCATTCCTGCTGTCCAATTTCCGTGGCTTCCCCAAGGGAAACTGTTTTTCAAACTGGCATGGAGTACAAAATCATTAAGACAGCCCTACTGATTGGGTGGAGATTTTCATTGTTTCATAAAATATTTCTTCAAGTTAAATAAAATTTATTAAAGCAATACTTTAGAAAGTTTTTATGAATGCCATAAATCAGTTTCTTTTCCCCTATGTTTTTCAAAACTAGGCTGTTCTGGTTATCTCCAGTAGCTTTAAGAAACAGGGGACACACACCCCAACAAAATAATTTATCCAAAATTCAATTCTCAGTATGACTCAGAATCTTTTTTTCAGTAGTGATATGGCAACTTCAGGTGGATTTTCCCGTATTACAATGAGTAAATCTGACATAATCAGAAGAGGCTATATTGAAAAATTTGTCCTCACCATCTCTGTACATTACAAATTGTTGTTTTGGTCTTTTCATGCTCCTCTTTTCATCCCTTTATTGATGTTGGAATTTGTATGCATGTGGAAAACATTTATTTCCTGAAGTCTTAATATTCAAATATTATGACTATAAACATAATTTTATTTTCAAGAAAAATCAAAAGTCTTCTCTTGTGGAAAACTGCATGAATCCCATACATCCAAGCTGCTGCAAAAAACAGTCTTGATGATTCCAAGAATATCATCCCCATGCAGGGTTACACAGGTGGAAATGTCTAAAGGTCTTCAAATGCAAATCCTGCTGCCCTGCTCCCAATTTGGGATGTCCACTGGAGAAAGAGGAGCCACAGTGGAAGAAAGTATTTTCATTAATTTTCAGTCAAAATTAATGAAGTAAAATAGTCAGGTTTTTTTCTTACCAAGATTAAAAAAAGAAATTATTTGATTCGTTAGTGAAGTCACAGCCCAAAGTCTACAGAAAGCAGGTGTTCTCCTATTAATTTATATGAATACCTATAAAAATAAATTCCAGGATACAACTGAATTGATGGCAAAGATTTTTATGATTTCATTTGGAATATGGTAAGGCTTGAGCAGGTTGGGAAAGGAGAGGGTTGTGAACATTGCAGGGTTTTCATCAGAGTTACCTGTTCTGCCTCTTGCAGCCCCTGCCTGCTCACACAGCCCAGTCTTGGTTTCATTGACAGCTCCTGCTAAATTGAGCATTTCCTAATATTAGCCCAGTAATCTGATTCATCCACAGACAACACAAGTAATTAATCCTAGAAAAATAAAGAGCAGTCAAGCACCTTTCTCTGAGATCTGTATGAACATTTATTAGTAAGCTTCAATTTCTCTAGAAACAGAGATAAACACCAAAACACTCTGGGAATTTATTTTTTTTTTTCAGCCTGGAAATACTCACCCATCTTGCAGCCTAAATCCACAGGCAACCCAGGAATTCTGCAGCTTTATAGTGAATTAATATCATTTCACTCTGAATCAAACTAAACCAGCTTCTCATACCTGCATGGGCAGCTGAATGTCACTGAACTGCTTTAACAGGCAGCTGCCAGGCTCAAAAATAGTGCATTTCCTACAGGTTTCATCAAAATGGGGTTTTGCACAGCTGAGAGCAGTGGTGGGTAGGTGCAGATTCTTTGCTTCTTTTTTCTGCCAAGGTCTGGATTAAATGTGTGAGAGGGTATTTCTTGTTAGGACTCAGATGTTTATTAGTTCTTTTCTCTGTCACAGTCTCACAAACCCTGAGTTCTGCAGTATTTCACTCTAACAAACTAAAAATGGAGCCCCATCTCTCTCTCTACGAGGCCTTTTAAGGATAAACTGACAAATTAAGAAATGGTACCTAAATTATTTTCACTTTTAACCCAATAACCAACTACTTCTGATCTGCAATGGGGACTTTTTTATCCAATTACAGAAAATCCCCAAACCATGGAGAAGAAGGTGAAGAAGAAGGACCAGTCACTGCCCTAAAACCTCCATTTTGCTTTATATATATTGCTATATTCTAAACCCTTAAACTCTTAAGTTTCCCACCCTGTGATATCACACACTTCTATCCAAAGTCCACACCCACAATCCCAGTTCTGTCATTCCATTTTGGAAGCTTTCTCCACGGCCTCAGGTCAAATGCAGAGTTCTCTGTGCCTGTCAGCACAGAAAGTCTGGAATTCTCAGCATCCAGGGCTCCAACAGACTGGGACTGTGCCTGTGCATCCCATGGAGCAGGGATGTGACACCTGGGGCAGCTCCCTGAGCCTTTGCAGCAGTTTGGCAGCAGAAAACAGGATGTGAAACACAGAGAGTTTTCAACTTTTATTTTATAACTCCCAGCAGTACCTGTAGATCTCCCCTTGGCTTTGATAGGAGCAGCATAAATGCTGAATTAAATTGTATTTTATGAACTGAGCATGAAAAACCAGCTTGCTTTTATTTTTCAGCTCACTTTTATTTTCAGCTCAGACCTGGCACAGGCAGTTCTGGGTAACTGAAGAGGAATTTGAGATTGTTCACAGAGGAATATACACCAAAGTACCAAAGCATTCTCAGGATTGCACCATGAGATTGATTTCCAAACCTGTTTTGAGGACCAAACTTATTTAAAAAGGCAGGCAGTTCCCAACAATGTAATTTACTCCCAGTAGAGATCTGTCAGAGCCTGAGACTTCTTCCACTTGGAGTATGATGAAAGATGCAACACTCTATAAGGAAATGAAATTAAAACAATCAGACAATCAAACCAAAATCCTTCCAGCTATTCCTTCCTCTGGCTTTCATTACACATCCCATTTTTTCTCTGTTTTGGATAATTGAACTGAAAGCTCTTTGAAATGAGGAGCTGTCTACATTTCAGCTCTTATGTAACACTAAGATCACTGTTGGTACTTTAGAAAATATATTAACTTTACATTTTGTCTTTACTACTTCTGAAGGAGACATTTGGTCCTGGATTTGTGTGAGAACTTCCTAAGGATGACCAAAGAAACAGCAGCATGAATTGACAGCTAACATTTTTCCTGAGGGATTTTAGTTTGTTGTGAACTAAGGAGGAGTCTGGGAAATCTCAAACATTGCCAGTTTGTGCCTAATAATGCAAAAAACTGCACTGGAAAGTTAAATACCACCTGCAAGTTAAATACAGTCAGGTACATTCCCACTGTCCAGGGCAGAGTCCCCATCCCTGGAGGGATTTAACAGAGGTGTAAATGTGACACTTGGGGACAACAGTGGTGAGCATGGCAGTGCTGAGGGAATGGTTGGACTTGATGATTTTCGAGGGCTTTCCCAACATAAACGATTCTTTCATACTTTGATAACCTCATGACATTTTGGTGAGGGGTTAAAAAGCCAAACATTTGTCTGATAATCACTAAACAGATTTTTCCCAACCTCTTATCTTCCAAAGCCAGAGTTCCAAGCACAGCTTTGCTGAAGTAATGACATTTGCTATTCTGTCCTCAAGGATGTGCAGAATTTGGGGCTTAGAGAGATGGGCCTTGGTTCAAAATTGCTCTGTTTGTGTTTAACCACCACCTCTGCAAAGCTCAGCTCTCTCTGGGCTCCCAGACCTCTGGAACAGATGCTGTTGTGCAATAGGAGGAACTCTGAGTGAAGTTTCCAGAAGAGATTTTAATTAGAAACATAATTTCATACAGTAGCTTGGAATGAGTACAAGGAGGGGGGAAAAAAAAATCCAAGCAAGAGATGAAAAAGCAAACACCAAAAAGAAAAATCAAAGGGGCGTTTTAGTAATGAAAAGCACTTGATAGGAAATACTGTGCATATCTGTGAAAAACTGAAGCACGGAGCAGTAATAACTATGAATAATAACTATCAGTAATAACTATCTGAGCCCCTGCAAACGGTGTAAATCTTCATTGCCTCGTTGATTTCCTGAGAACTGCCATTCCTCATTGCCCTCAGCACTGCTCTGCTCGTTTATCCCAGGCAGGACCCAGCCAGCTTGGCACTGCCGAAATCCAGAAACTTTGAATACTTGTTTGTTTTGTGTTGTTTTGTTGGGTGACTCTTTTTTTTTTTTTATCTCCTGTTTAATTAAAATTTAATCAACCTTTTGTTTTGTAGATTGCCCTCCACTTGGTCTGGAGACATTAAAAATTACTGACTTCCAGCTCCATGCCTCCACAGCAAAGCGCTACGGCCTCGGGGCCCACCGAGGAAGGCTCAATATTCAGGTAACATCAATTTTTTTCTCCTAAGTGGGAGAATGGCTGCAGGTTGTGCTGCTGAATAAAGAGAACCAGTAGATAGTTATTGGTTCTGACTGCTTTGTCAGCTCATGTAATTCAAATTAAGGGGAAACAGTGGGGTTGCAGAAGGGAGGAGGTTTGATGGGTAACCTTTGGGTTCGTGGGCTCGTTAGGAAAATCTCCTCACTTGGTGTGCAAATCCAGACTCTGTGAGGAAGCAGAGGTGGAGGCAGCTCCCTTCCTGCTCCCTTCACGACCAGCCTGCAAGGAAGCTCTCACAGCAAGTTGCTTTTTTCTTTTGCCTGTAGTTAATGACAATGCTTAATTGAAAGTGTGGCTTCAAGTGAAACCCTTTCCCTCAGGTAGTTTTTTTCAGAAGCAGTGATTATACCATCCAAAAAATGCTTCTGTTCAAAACTCTCTAACATACAATCCTGTTTAGCTTCTTTTGTTTCAGATTAAAAATGTGTTTGGTGCTTTGCAAGACCAAATGCCATTGTCCCATTTCTCGTGTTTCTGTTTCCCACTTTATTATTAGGGCTGTTCTCTGAATTACAGTCTGCCCAGACTAAAAACGTTACTTTGCATGATAAAGCACAACGCTTAGAGTCATAAACAGGATATCAGCACCCAGCCAACAGTGAAAAATCTCTGAAGTTTATTTAATTTGTCTTTCATTTTAGACTCTTCCATCTGTGTTTCTCCCCAGCTGAGGGGGTTTGATGTTTAGGGGGCTAAGGCTGGGTCTAGGAGGGTGAGCTCCAGTCAGCAGTGCCACTCCACAAGGTTCCCTCTGGAAGAGGGATCACCCTTGGTTAAAATCCCACTGTGCCCCTGCACAAACATCTCTGGGGTAAACACCTGCATAGCCCTCCGAATTCTTTTTTCAGTGTTTGTTTTAATGTATTAAAGCTGGTCAGAAAGCTCAGGAAGCCACTTTGGGAAAGGCACTGGGGGGAGTGGCAGGCAGCCAGCACAGAGTGGGAATGGGCCCTTCCTTCCCAGTCCAGGCCAAGGGGTTGTGTGCAAGGTGAGCTCTCACCTGCAGCCTTCATATTTATTGTCTTTGGAGAGCCACTGAGGGAGTTTGCTTCTTTACTTGATATTTCTGCTAGGAAAAAAACCCCTCATGATCACAAAAATGGAGCACAGATGATATTCAGGGGGGTTCTAGAGGACTGCTCAGTTATTTTATTACAGTCTTATTTATATAATGACATAAAACCAAGGACTGTGATGCAAACCTGAGTTCTCTGTTGGTTCTGGCCACTTATTTTTCATGCTGCTGTTGAAGTTCAATTTATTTAAACACAAGACCACGCTGGTTTGTCCATCCAGTCCTGTCATCACCAGTAGTGTGTTAAAATAAATAGAGAGGTGATAAATAAATATATATTTTATATATATATATATATATATATAATAGAGTGCTACCAATGGCTGCTGTTTCTTCTAAATACAATCTCCAGAGAAGCCAAGGGCACAGTCTTTTACTGGGAAGCAAAGCAGAATCAAAATGCCATTCAGCTCTTCCTGAAATTTGCCAAAGCTTGGATTAGACCAGTTTTTTTACCCCTACTGAAACTATAGATACAATAATTCCCTAGACCTCCTCACCACATTTAAACCACATGTTTAAAAAATGGTCTTGCCTTTATTTTTCTTTAGAAACAGTTTACTTTGGGCTTAGTTAAAAATTAATAGCACTGAAACTTTTCTAAACCCGGGATCTGCAGGTCCCTGTCACTGGGGTTTCAGTGCATGAATATTTCTGAATTTCACTCATATTGAGAGGGATTTTGCTTTAACCAGGGACAGGTGCTGCAGGTGGCTGATGTGCCAGGTGGGTAATGAGGTCCCTGGTGATTTCTCTTTGCTGCTCAGCACAGGCTGCAGCGTGCTGGGGGAAGGCAAAAGGCACTGGGATTGCAGCTGCTGTGTTTCCCTGCTGCTCAGAGCTGTACATGAAGGAAAACACTTGGCCCAGCTCACAGACACTGCTGTGCCACTGTTATTCTGTGAACGTGTTATGTTGTGGGGATAGTGACAAGCAATTTTATGGGCTGCTGCCCCTGTCCAGTGATCTGGATTTCACCCTAGAGCTGTCACAATATTCGTGGGGCTGTGCTGTTCTCCCCCCGCCAGAATAATGCAAAATCCTCTCTCTGCCCAACCTCATCATCTGATGCAAAGTCAGCTGAGAAGCTCAGGGCTCTCCCCAGGTAACTGGCACTGCCTCAATTCGCAGAGAATTTGCAGAATAATTAAGTTTTTCCTAAGCTTTTCAGGGTTTGTTTTGGTTATTTCATTTTTTCCTGGTTAGATTATCTGAAGCACATGAAATGAATCAGTTGGTGTGTGCTTTATTCCAGAGCAGGACAGGCTTAGAACTGGATAAAACTTTGCAGGATCTGCTTCTCTTGTGCCCTTGAATTGTGTGGGCCCTGATTTTCCTCCCAGTCCTGCATGTATGTGGGGATTAAGGTGGGATTTCTCAACAGCCAGGTTAGTAAAGCCCATATTTTGGAGATCTAACTGCAACAGAGGTACAACCAGGAGTAATTTAACATCATCAAGGGGAATCATGGCATAAAATAATACTAATTGAGGCACTCTGCCTCTGGGGATAAAATTCATTAGTATTTGTCACTTCTATGATAATTAAGAGTGGTTGAAACGTGAATCATTTGTCAAAATGTGTTTCTTTCCCTTCCTCATTTTCCTGCTTGGAGAAATCCAAACACTGAAGGTTACCCAAGTAAAGCAATGCCATGTGTGCAAACACTGGCATTTCTGTATAAAGGAGAACTTCCAGGGCCTGAAGGGGCTCCAGGAGAGCGGGAGAGGGACTGGGGACAAGGATGGAGGGACAGGACACAGGGAATGGCTCCCACTGCCAGAGGGCAGGGATGGGTGGGAGATTGGGAATTGGGAATTCTTGGTTGTGAGGGTGGGCAGGGGCTGGGATGGAATTCCCAGAGCAGCTGTGGCTGCCCCTGGATCCCTGGCAGTGCCCAAGGCCAGGTTGGACACTGGGGGACAGTGGAAGGTGTCCCTGCCCATGGCAGGGGTGGGAATGCATGGGCTTTAAGGTCCCTCCCAACCCAACCCATTCCATGGTTCTCTGATTGTTTTTCCACATCTTTGTTCCCTTTGAAAAGCTGCATTATCAAATCACAAGGAAAAGACAAAATTATCGAAGCTTTACTCACAGCCTGTGTGTTTTAGTTCTTCCCTACTGGCAGTGGTTGCTATAAATACCTGTGATGAGTAATGCTTTCTTTTTTCCCCCCTCTCAAACTTCCTACAGTAAAATAATTTTTTTGATCATCCTGCTGGGAATGGAAAAGAATTTAAGCAGAGGTGGTTTGATATTTGGTGTATTTTTACTGCTGCTCCAGCTGATTTGTGGCAGAAGACTGGAGTTTCTTTCTTTATTTGAGTACATTTTGGTAGTATCATCTTTCTCCTCATTATAGAATAAGGCTTTTAGGACACTGATATTGTGAGCAAGTTTTTATTCTGCCTTGCACACATCTAATTTGGAAGAGAAACATGAATTAAAATGCAAAGTCATATTATTTGTAAAGTTTATAACCTTCATATTGTTTTCTGGATACCTAATAAGCAGTTCATTTGGTTTAGCTGAATTACATTTTTCAGCTTTCACACTCGGGAATAACTGATTTGTGAGTGACAGAAAAAAGTTTCTTTTCCTCTGTCCAAAAGCGCTGGATTTTTTTTTTCCCTCATAAGACACTGCATATTGAGAAATATTTTTGCATTGGCTGCAAATGAAACACAAACTGGGTTAGACTTGGAGTTATTCTTGAATATTCTGTGAAGGTAAAAAGGATTTGCTGAAGACTTAGCCCTGGCTTCCAATTTTCATTAGCTCCTTCAGTCTCCTGCTTATGAAGATAATTTAAGTACCCATGACATAACTTGAATCTGCTTTTTCCAGTAATTCAGTATGGATTTTTAAAATTCAAGTAAAGACCTTACTGAGGAAAGGTATCTTGAACTGTATTATTTGATAGAATACTTGATGATAATTTTGCCTATCTCTCAGGAATGATCATTTTTCCAAAGAAATTGAATAGGAATTTTAATTACTAAATACTTGATTCAGTCTATAAGTTTGTATTTTATAGAAACATTTTTTTAAGTGGCCATAGGGAAATAAATCATCTTCTGAAAAAAAAAAAATAGACCTGAAGTTTGAGAAGAGAAATTGTAGCATAAATTTCTTGAGTTTTTTTCTTTCAGAAACATTTCTAAAAACAATTTCTCATTGATTAAACTCCTCTTTTTCACGTAGTATTTTATGCTGATTAGACGCAGACACCTGCTTATTTTTACCCAGTAAAAACATTTTTTTTTATCTCCAGAGAAGCTGATATCAGAAAATAAGAGAGCAGAGAGAAGTAGCCGCATGGGGTTGTTTATTTCTTCTTCCTCTTCTTCCTCCTCTTCTTTTTATTTTTATTTTTTTATGGTATCTTTGCCCCTATTTAAGGCTAGAGTATTTTAAGCTGTGGATAACTAAGACTTCCCATATCTGATATTCAACTTAAGCTTAACTTTATTTAAACCCAGTTGAAACCATGGATACTCAAAAATGTAATTTAGGTGGGTGGAGTTTTTTATTTTAATAAGCACTTTTTCCATAGTTTTTTCCTCTGCTTTCCACTTCTCATTGCAACCTTGAGGAGAGATTTATTCCCTGATGAGCATCACACCAATGGGAAATATCCTCAGCTTGAAAAGGACCAGGGACTGGGAGATAGGGGCACTTGTTCTGCAGGAACTCTCAGAATTTCCAGTGTGAAGGGATTAGCAGGATGCTGGTTCAAGGTGCTCTGCAGATTTTAACACTTCCTGGCAAGGTTTTAAAGCCTCAGGCTACTTCAGATTCCATCTTACTTTAAAATGCATTGAAACCTTTTCTTGCCAGGGGTTATAACTCAGGTCAGTGGCCATGTTTGTATTCTCGTGTTTTCCCATTGTTCTGCTCTCCCTGAAGAATTTATCTCCCATTGTTAACAGGCTTTTCCTCTGTGTTTTCTTCTTTGACTTTTATACAAACTTCTCCTTAAAATATCAGAGTTAATGCATAGAAGTAGGGGGCTTAATTTAATTTTGGTAGGTGCAGGAAAACAAGCATTTTTTTATGCTGACTTATCTCATACCTGAAAATTAGAAAATGAGAAGTCTTAGGAATTGAATCAGTGTCTTGTGTTTTGCAGCACTTCCTTCAGGTGCCATCAGAGCCACAGTGGAAAAAGGGATTAACCACTACATCCTCTTTGAGTCAGAGCCACCCATTTGGGTAGAAAAAGTCTGTAAACCTCTTCATTTTCATTTGGGAAATATTTAACAACCTCCATTCTTGGAATTGCATGGATGGCAATGATAAATCCACATAAACCACAGATTAAATACCACAAAAATACACGTAGCCTCAGAGGAGCACGTGGCAAAGCTTCTGTGCTCTTTATGGCAGTATCCAGCTTGGTGCCAAACATTTCCTGGGCTTTAGAAGGAAAACAAATCTCTGAAGGCTTCAGATGCTATTTTTCATTAAATTCTAGTTCAGATTTATTTGGAAAACAGCTTACCCAAAATACCTTCAGCTATTTCTTTGAAATGCTGGGAAGGCTGTTTCTGGTGGGTTTCCCAGCAGAAATTGGGATACAGATTGGTGCTCAAGCTGGGCAGCAGCCAGACTTTCCTGAATTTTTAACCTTTGCTACCCTTGCTATGAAAATTAATAATTCTGCTTCTGGTGGGAAGTAGTGCTGCTGTTTCCTTATGCCCTGCACTCTGCTTTGCTGCTCCCAGGGAAAACAATATTTTTTAATTGCTGACCATTATTTACATGGGCTGGAGTTGGCTTTTTAGGACCTTCCAAACTCTGCAGACCATGTGGATAATTTGTTCTGGATAAAGACCGTGGCTCTATCAGGCCACAAGAACAGACTGAAGCTCTGTTTATCTTTTCTGACTTAAATTTATGTGTAAACATTCTTAGTTTTCAACGGGACTTCCCAGAATTTCCTGCCCTGCCTTGAGTAAGGAAATATTTTGGTGAGGCCCTCAAGGGTCTTCAAGTGAGGGGGATGAATGATGTGTTCCTTTCTTTTTCCCATGAAAGACCTTCAGTTTCTTAGCTCTGATTTATGGTCAGCTTTGCCTTCTTTTCAGGCAGGTGTTAACGAAAATGATTTTTATGATGGTGCTTGGTGTGCAGGAAGAAATGACCCCTACCAGTGGATTGAAGTAGATGCTCGAAGGCTGACAAAATTCACTGGAGTCATCACTCAGGGAAGAAACTCCCTCTGGTCGTAAGTACACACTGATTTTTCTCCATGGTATTCTGAGCTTTCAGACCAAGGAATTCGTGTCCTGATCCATTTGGTTCTTCAAGAGAAAAAAAACCACAAACAGTTTGGAAATGCTGTGGGACATCAAGTCATTGACTGGGGCAACAGTTATTATATATAAGGCAAAGTAATTTTATATATATATACATAAAAAATATATAATATAATATATATTTTTATATATAAAAGCAAAGTCATTATATAAATAAATAAATATATATATATATATATATAATTGTTGCTATTGGACATGAAATGAGTAAGCTTGGTAAGGTCAAAATAGAAAAAGACCAAATTTTATTTCTGACCTCTCAATATATCGGATTCCAAAGGTGACTGTGGATTGGAAGATGAAATTACCACCCCTCCAACCACACTGGTCAAACCAACAGTCCATCAATTCTCTCCTCCCACAAAGAAGAATGCAAAACAATTGTTATTTACATGACCACTGAATGAGAACTCCACTAGAAATATGTAAATATCAGAAGGCATAGAAAACTTTTAAAAGTTTTCAAAAGAACTATAAAAGAAAACACTTTTAAAAATGAGGGCAACATATAATAAAATAACAATAATATAATACATATTTATATATATATATAAAAGGCAAAGTCATTATATATGGCATGAAATAGAAGTTTAAGGGTAGCAAACTTCTGTAGTCAAGATCTACATCTGGGCCTTTACATTCACCTTGTCATATTTGCTTGTGTTAAACTTCCTCATTCTTTTCCAATATTTAACTTGATTAGCTCAGGTTATAGTTTCAGGGAGCTTTTTAATTTAGTTTCAAATAACCATGCCTCTTTGAGATGTCTTAATCCCTAGGTAATCACCAAGTAATTGCTGTAATTCCAAAACAACATGATTTTTATGTGAGGAGATAAAACAAACTTTATAGTACTATATGTGTCTATATATTTACATATATATATTATATGTAAATATATTTATAAATTTATATAGATTTAGAATTAATTCTATTTAAAATATTAATTACATATCTGCATATAATTATGCAAATACATATATAGATATATATATATATCTATATACACACACACAATATACTATTATTCAGTTTTCTGACCACTGCTTGTGCTAGAGAATGTGCTCATGGCACTAAAAAATAAGTGTTTTGCCCAGATTTGTCTGCATTTACTCCTCTGTGACTGTTCTGGAGTGTATATGAGGGATGCAGCAATCAGATGGCAGGAACAGGAACTGGAGGGGAGGATTTGGGATATTTTCCTGCTCTTTACATGTTTTTTTGCCTTTTAATTTGTTACTGAGTCTCACAGATTTATGTGAGCAGATAATTCCACTTGTGCTGCTGGACCTTTTGCACAAGTGTGCAGGAGATGCACAACCACTCTGAGGGATCCATTCTGTCAGAACTCTCCCTTAGAAAATGAATGTGACGTGTAATTGAAGGCAAACCAGAAAAAATACCACTGCATCTTAGAAAAATAATATTTTCCTTTCAACAGTTGAATTTTATGTGTTTATTTTTTTTTGTTTAATTTCTTTTAGCGTGCTTGTGGGAGTAGCTGCTTATTTGGCAATAAGGTTTCTATATTTATTCCACATTGTTCTGTGCTAGGTAGATAATTACTGTAGCAAAGCCTTACTCCTTTCTTTATTCATCCTCTTGACATTGCTGTTCCTCTCAACGCCAGAGCTGCACTGCTTCATCCTGTCATGCTTCTATTTTTAGTTCAGCTCTGTTAGGAGTTTACAGCAGGTCTTGACACTCTATTTATGGCTGGTGTTCACTGTCATCTTGGGGTTTTGGGGTTTTGTTTTTTGAACCATAGAAACACAGCATCACCGAAAGGTTTGGGTTGGAATGGACCTTAAAGATCCTTGAGTTGCAACTCCCCTGGCATGGGCTAGGAATTTTGGTTTTGCCTCTTTCCCCATAAAAAATTGGTGGGCAGAACCCTGAAGGTCTGCAGGAAGAGCAGGATTGGTGCTGGCAGAGCAGATCCAGGCTCCTCCTGGATTACTACTGAGATTTGAGGAAATCCAGGCACATTTCTGCCTGATAGGAGCAAAGATGGTTTCACCAGAGCCAGCTGAGCTGTGGGGCAGGTTCATGTCTCCTGAAAACACCTCCTGGAGAACTGAGCTGTGCCCCATGGAAGGAGCAGGGCAGTGGGGAGAAACAGTCCCAGTAAGGGACAGAAAAGGAGCGGGGTGGGACTTGTTTAGGGGTGGGCAGGTTCCTTTGTGCCTGTTTTGCTCAGAAAGCAAAGGAGACTCATCAGCCTCCTCCCCTCGCCCTCAGCTGCTGCCTGGGATGGCATCAAAAATGATTGTTTGTGATAGGAAAGTTTGTACCAAAAGATGCTCTTCTGTTACCTGAGGCACCTTCCCAGCTTTATGAGGCTGTGTGACAAGAAGAGAGTGCTTTCATGACTGATGGAAACATATGAAGGAGAATAATCTTATTGTAGGTATGAGAGCCAAAAAAACACCTCTCTGATCTGTGCTGTATTAGAAGTGAAAACCTGCCAAGCAGGGGAGCCGAGGTAAGATTTTTATTTAGTCCAAAGCCT
Source organism: Chloebia gouldiae (assembly GCA_003676055.1). Lineage (NCBI taxonomy): Eukaryota > Metazoa > Chordata > Aves > Passeriformes > Passeridae > Chloebia > Chloebia gouldiae. The sequence continues at coordinate 10,023,611 of QUSF01000019.1, read as the reverse complement.
TGGAGACTTTCCCAGCTTTATATTTTAAAAATAAAAAATCAAGGCACTGAAGGAGGGCTGGATTATATTAGATATTAGGAAGAAATTCCTTCCTGTGAGGGTGGGCAGCCCTGGCACAGGTTGCCCAGAGCAGCTGTGGCTGCCCCTGGATCCCTAAAAGTGCCCAAGGCCAGGTTGGACATTGGGCTTGGAGCCACCTGGGACCATGAAAGGTGTCCCTGCCCATGGCAAAGATGGAATAAGATGATCTTTAAGGTCTCTTCCAACCTAAAGCACTCTGTGATTCCATGACACTGGGATAAAGAACCAGAAAACCAACTCTTTTTACTGAACAAGAATCTTTGCAAAATGAAAAATCTGTATTTCACTGGAAGATGTGCCTAGATCAGATTTGTACCTGCAGTTTCCTGCTGCTGATTTAATGAGGACATTTAAAATACCAGGGGAGGCCAGGCAAGGATATGTTTATTTGCTGCAGAACTCCAACTTTCTGCACAGATCATTTCATTCATGCTTTTCCTTATTATTGTCATTTTGTCATTCTGCAGAGTGGGGTGATAGTTCACAATTTACCCTGACTGAAAGGTTAATTTTTAGAAAATGCATCTTGCTCACTGCAGCATTACATCCTCTCCTGAAAACCAAAACATCCTCTGCACTCACACGGGACAGTCATACCTGTCCTCAGGCAAGGACCCTGCTGAGTCCTCTATCAAACACCTTTGCCCTTGGCTGCAAAGCTGCAACACTTGATCTCACAGCAATCTGGCCTTGGCTGTCCTGTGGTGATGCTGCAGCCAGAGATCTTTTACTGGTCCTTTCCTCCTTTGGGGCAGCTCTGGCAGGGAGCCTGGTTTTGTTCATGACCACTCTGATCAGATAGAGTTGGGGTCTGCTTTTCTTTGAAAAGACCCCCAGATTGTGACAGTCCTCGTTTCCTAGCCCGCCACAGCCAAAGGAGGAGTCTGGAATGCTTCAAGTCACGTTCTCAAGGTTGTTTATTTCTCCTTATCTGTAACATTCTTTCTCTGACCTGCTGAACTCTCTCTAGCAAGGAAGCCATGGCAATCTGCTCTGCCCTCTTGGGCGGTGTTTACCTTTTATATCAAAAGTTACATATCGTATGTTTACAGTTTTGTGCCAATACCCTTCATCTGTGTTAGACAGAGTGTCTCTACCTTAAACCAACAGAAAAGTGTCACCATCACACCAAGACATGGAGGGCAAGGAGAAGAAAGCCAGGACACGCCCAAATCCCTCCATCTTGTACCCCCTGAACCCCATTCTATAAATCCCAAAATTCTACTTTTCCACCCTGTGTTAATCCAAATATCACACTACTCAAACCCCTGTGGCTTGTAATTCCTCATATAAACTTGGCAACCTTTTCCACGGGCTAAAATTGAAACCACAAGTATTTTTTGACTTTGTGCCATTTTTTGACTTCTCTGAGCCCCCTGCCAGGGTCTCGAGACAGCCAGGGCAGCCAGAGGGATGTCCTGGACTCTGACAAGACACGATCTGCTCACCTGCAGCTTTGCTCACTGGGGTTTTTTTTGGGCTTTCTGGGCATTGATCAACTGAGGGTTGCACACAATGCAAAGAGCACCAAAATTTGGTGTTTGGGGTTTCCATTTCCTGTGCACTGGCAGGAACTGCTTCTGCTCAGCCCTTCCCTGCCTGTCTCCTCTGGTGGACTCTGGCTCCTCTTGTCCATGCCAGGCTTGAGACAGGAGAGCCTTGAGGAGGAAGAGGCCGAGTTGCAGAAGCAACTCTTGGAAACACAGATGACCTGAGGGGAGAGAAGGAAACCGGGCCTGGTTTGTAGTGAATACTTGGATTGTTTAATCATTTCCTTTTTGAGGAAAAGCACTTCTGAGTTGAATTTTTTTGCTCGGCTTTTAATTCTGTGAATCAAATCTTTCTCCTCTCTTTTTTTTTAAGCCTGTAACAAGCAAAAACAGGCTTTGAACAAAAAATCCTGGATTTGAGGAGTCCTTCCTTTTACCAGTCAAAGCAAGTGCCTGAACTTGAGGGCTGCTGCTGTTCAGGCACCTAGGTCATTCCTGGGAAACCTGAAATCATGGAAAAGTGTTCTTTAGCCACCATAAATGGGCAAATCTGCTTAGATCATCCAAAAGATCTGCAGATGATGAATTTCACAGAAAAAGTGGAGAGCTCTGAGAACCAGGACTTCTTTTTGATTTTTACACTGAAGATATCAAAAAAAATCAGGAGTGAGTTAAAAAAAAAGTCAGCCACAAGTGCTGGTTAATAGGAATAAAATCCAAAGCCTTGAAAATGAGCAGGATATCTGTTGCTTTGGGGGAGAAATAATATATGTAATAAAAATATGTAATTCTTAATAATAAGTAATTCTTAAGTAATAATAATTTATGTGTAATAATAAATATAATAATCAATGTAATAATAATACATAATACATCTTCCAGTTTTAGAACCAAATATCTTTAAAGAACTGTTCAGGGCTGTAGAGTGGGACACTGGAAGCATCACTGTGGAATTATGCCAGGGATTTAAAGCAATGATGTGATAGCTTAAAGTATGCACTCTCTTGACAGAAGGAGAGAAACTATTAATCACTCTTAGCAGTTTGGCAGGAATTTGAAAATCAGAGTAAACTTGTTTCCCACAAACCAAACTCTCTTCTGATAATTCAGCATCATCTTTTGTATCCCAAATGTCAAAACAGACTCAGTGTGTGCTGACAGTAATATAAAGCTTCAGGCTGTGTGAGTGCAGAGGATGTTTTGGTTTTCAGGAGAGGATGCAATGTTGCAGTGAGTGAGATGTATTTTCTAAAAATTAACCCTTCAGTCATGGTAAATTGTAAACTATCACCCCATGCCATGGAATGACAAAATGACAACAATAAGGAAAAGCATGGATGAAATGATCTGTGCAGAAAGTTGGAGTTCTGCAGCAAAATTATGAAATTTTTAGAGAAAAATCAAAATAGACTTACTTTGAAGCAAGTTCTCTTTAACAGCTTTCAGTTTCATAAAAATATTGAGGATTTTTTACATTATAAAAGATATTTGTCTTTAGGAAAAAATGTGGGGGGAGCATCTTCATTTTTCAAGTCTGATGTGGGCAGAAGTTATTCCCCATGTCTTCCAAAATTGCAATAGCTGTTGAAAGGTTTGAGGAGACACCAAACCAGTGGTGCTGCTGGCTGGAAGGAATGACTTTCATGTCTTGCCTCCTTCTAAACTGTCACCTTTTTAAGCTGGTCACTTATTTTCATTAGTGCTGAAGAAACATTTTAACCAGAAGCTGGTGCAGACACCATAGCACACTCCCTACTGTGGCACTTGTTTGATTTCCCAGTGCTGCTCTGTAGGGATAGCAAATAATAAATATCCAGCAGATTGGATTTTGTGTCTGATCATGCTTCTGCTACAGATAAGATCCTTGTGATTGAATAGGGGAATGATTTTGCAATTTTTTTTGGTAGTACACCCTTGACCTCAGCCTTCCCTGTGTGCAGTGTAGCTCTTCATGATGCCCCAGCATCCCTTTTGACAAACTGTCCTGAGGGAACTGTAGGTCTGTAACAAGCTGGGTGCCTTCCAGAGATGCAGTTGAGGATAAATTTAGGTCAATGCAATTTGCCTGCTTGCTTCTAATTTTGGTGCTACAGCATTCTGCTCTTTAGTCACAAAATTAATGTGCTGCCCCACATTCCAACTTATTGCTGCACTCACTGGCAGTTTCTCAGAAGCTCAGATTTGTTTTTTAGGCAGTCTCTGTGGCAAGAGGGTAACTTCTTTGCTTACAAGGCAGTAAAAATCAGAGTCACAGAATTATTAAGGCTGTAAAATGCCTCTAAGATCATCAAGTCCAACACTGCAAGGGTCTTTTCAGCTATTCCTGGTACTGAGGTCATGGTCTCAGTAGTAACACTGGCTTTCTGAAGACATAATCACATGAGCATCTTCAGTGTTCAAGCAATAACAGAAGAAAGAGCAGTGATAATCCTTCCAGTGACACTGTGGTAGCATTCAAGAAAGTCAATCTAAGAGAATAGAATTTTGCACTGTACACATGAAGGGCCAAAATTCAGCAGTGCAGTGATGCTTGTGAGAGCAGAGAATAATAAAGCCTAAACCCTGCCCAGCTCACAAGTACAACAGACAAAGCTGGCACTGACTTTCAGAGTTGTTCCTCCTGTCCCCATGAAGAAGCTGTGAAAACACACCCTGGTGAAACTTCAACAAGTTCAGGGGATATGTCTCGATGCTTTATCCAGATCATGTAACAAAACCAGCAGCTGCTGTGTGCAGAGTAATTCTGGTGCATTAAATCAGTGCAAACTGTTATTTGCCCTGATTGAGTGACAGGACTGCAGAGATGATTACAGCTTTCCCAAAGTCAGCCTCATGGGGTGAATTGTCCCAATCCATAGAAATCATATCAAGTGTATTGATGGGAGTTATAAAACAACCTGAACTCATTGCAGAAAAAGCTCCCTTGAGATAATAATGTCAGCAGTTGTGTATTATACTAATGTTTATGATGGGTTTACCTAATAGGTTTTATTTTTTCTTGGCGTGGCTTGGTGAATCCTTCTCAAGGGCTTTCATGAGCCAGCCTTTGGCAGCTGCACCTCCAGGGCTCTCCATCTATTTGTTTAATTTCAGCCCCTGTGCCCTGTTGATTTTCCAGCTCACTTCTTGTCCCCTGCCCAGGGTTTTGTCACAGCCTTGGGCACCCTGATGAGCACTCCCCACCTCCCCTTGGCTTTGGGGAGCTGCCTCGGTGACCAGCTGGGGTGATCCTGTGTGGGTGGGGTGCTGACAGCACACCCAGGGACAGATTCATGCTTTCACAAGTTTGTTTGACAGAAATGTCAGAGCTGATGCTGCTCTGTTGTGGCTCTGATTTGTCACGGGGATCTTGTCTCTGACCAAGCCTCCGTCACTCATGGGAGGGAGCAGGTCACTGCCACCCCAGGGACAGCTCCTGCCCGGTCACTCTGCGCCCTCAGGGCGTGCTGAGGAGTGGACAGAACCTGCCCTGCACAGTGGGGATGCTCAGAAGAGGAAGGAAAGCTTTTTAACCTCCATGGAAAGCACTTGGAATCAAATGAGCCGAATCCTTTTGGAAAAGGCGACTTCCAGTGAATTTGGGCATCTGCTGCAGCTGATTGCTCACCCTTACTCACCACAGCCTGGATTCGTGTCTTTGGCACGTGCACGATGACTTGTTGCAATGAGAATGGTTGGGTGGGGATCATGTTGGGGTCACCAGGCTCCTTGTCCCTCCACTTGTGCCCTTCCCACACCAGTGTCCCTTCCACACGCACTGAGTGGCACTTGGCCACTCTCTGTGAGCTTGGTAGCCCAAGGGCGAGAGCCTTCAGCATTGCTGTAAATATTCTCTCAGCTGTGGAGACAAGTAGCAGTGTTTGCTTGCTGGTTACTCTCAGGGCTTTTCATTTTCCTGTATTTTAACATTCATGAAGTTGCCTGGAAATTCTGGATTTTTCTCCTCAAATGCACGACTGATTTACAAAGGTGAGGTAGGCACAAAAAAGAAGGAAAAATTAAGAATGCCCCAAAAAGAGGTTCAGGAGAAAAGGCATCATGGCTTGGTTGTATTCAGCAGATACAGAGGATCTGCTGCAGAAAGAATTTGAAACTCATGCAGATCTTGTTGCAAAGAGTAGCCCAAAATGAGGGATGTTAAGACCAAAATGTTTGAGGCAGAGGATGTCCCTGACCCTGGCACCTTCAGGCATTAGTGGCTGAATGTACAACAGCAAAAAGAAACATCCACAGCTGACACCAGATTTTCTAGAAAGTCATAAAATCTTTGTAAAAACCTGTCTGTAAGTTGCAGCTCCTGTTTATTGAGTAAAGCTTTGGAAATGTTTGTGCTGAATTCAGTTCAAGCAAGTGAAATTCTGGCTCTGAGTTTTTCTTCATGGAGCCTCCAAAGACATGGATTTCACAGCAGTACATTTATTTCAGTCAGCTAGGAGCAATTTTAAAAATTAAACATTCAAAGTTTTCAATTATTAAAAAAATACCCTTGCTGGCGAATCAATCTTCATCTCCTAAATCATATTTATTTTAATTAGTTTGCAAAACTTGCTGGGCTACCTGTGGTTTGCCTGGGCATTTTTTAACTTGGCTTATTTGGAAGCTGTTTGGCAGTGGGTGATTTAAAATTTTATCTGCATAAATATTATGATAGAATGTTAATATTAATAGTTTTACATTTAATTGCATGAGAGTACAAATTAATTTTTCACATAGAAATTGATTTAATTGCCAACATGCTGATTCTGTTGCATGAGTATCATTTAGTATAAGGCTTGTCCAACATTTTTTTGGTATAGAGATTTTGCTGTATCAAGAATTTTGGTGTGTCCATTTATTTATTATTGCTGGATACACATTTGTTTGCCTGACTGGTCTATTTTATATTAATTTTAGGGGTTTCTATTGCAGATAAATCAGGTTAGCCTGACAGCTGAAGAATAAAATGCTCAGTTGGAGCCAGGTCTGTTGTTCATGGGAACTCTGCTGGTGTTTGCTGGTCTCATTCCAAGGATGTCAGAGAATCACGGGATAGTTTGGGTCAGAAGGGACATTAAAAGTCATCCTGCTCCAATCCCCCTGCCATGGACACCTTCCACTGTCCCAGGTGCTCCAAGCCCCAGTGTCCAACCTGGCCTTGGACACTTCCAGGGATCCAGGGGCAGCCACAGCTGCTCTGGGACACCCATTCCAGTCCCTCCCAGGGAACAATTCTTAATTCCCAATCTCCCACCCATCCCTGCCCTCTGGCAGTGGGAGCCATTCCCTGTGTCCTGTCCCTCCATCCCTTGTCCCAAGTCCCCCTCCAGCTCTCCTGGAGCCCCTTTAGGCTCTGGAGGTGCTCTAAGGTCCAGTCCAGAGCCTTCTCCAGGCTGAACAACCCCAATCCTCTCCTTTCCAGACAGGAATGTTCTCCATCCCTTCAATCTTCTTTGTGGCCCATCTCTGCCACTCTGGGCTTGAGTTTCTGCTCACCAGCACCTCCAATCACCTGGGCTTTCCTTGATGTGGAAAAGCACCCTGAGAGATGAGGATCAAAGTGTTAGATTTATTTCACCTGTTGCCAGTTCAGCTTTCCATGATTGAGAAGCTCGGCCTTAAAATATGACATGCAGCAGGTGCTGCTCAAACAGAATAAACCCAAACAATCCCAGTTCCCAGTGGATCCTTTGCCTGCTGGAGCCTGGGCAGGAAAAGCCTGGCCTCCCTCCACTGCTTCCCATTCAACACTTGGTGTGTGCTCTCCTGAGCTGGGATTCAGCCTTGGGTCCAACACACACACAGAGAAAAGTCAGGAAATTGTACCAGGGCAGGCACAGCTGAAAGATGTTTTGTTGTTCTGCTGCTGCCCATGATCTTTTTGCCTATGCTCAGTAGCTGGTGCCGTGGTTAAATAAGGAAAAGCTGATTATTGGGACAGGAACCTGCCAAAGCTGTAGGAGATCTGCTTTTAATTCTCTGCTTTGATTCAGGTTTACTCTCTCTGTCCCCAGGCAAGTTATTTAATCCCTCAGCTTTTCTTTTTGGATGAAAATAGAAAAGCAGGACATTTCCATGCATCACAAGAGACTGAATTTGAAACTGAAGGTGTTCAAATAAGCTTTGTCTAAGGCCAGTGCATTACAGATAAAAATCAAGTAATTAGTAATAATTCAAAAATCCACCACATGAAGTGAATTTGAATCATATTTTGATTTTTTCATTTACTGTCTCTGAAAGGAGCTGATTAATATTGTCAGGAGATACTGAGATTTTTCATATAGGCTGCTTCTGAGGACATAAGGCTGTCATAAATTTTAGAAGAGATTATTTAAAAAGGGTGCACCTGAATCCAAAGGATCCCTGTCAAATCTGTACCTCATGATCTTTTTCCAGCATGGAGGAAATTTATGAGGCAGAAGTGGCACTTTGTGGCAGAGGGTGATGAGCTGGGGGTAACCTCAAACCCTCCAGGACTGTCACACAAGGGCTTCTGGATTGTCCTGCCCTCTGCCAAGAAAGAGCTCCATGATTAATGCACTCTTTTTTGAATGCTGGCCTAGGACTTCCCTGGAATTCTGTCTCCTCATCTCTATAAACCCAGAAAATATCTGTATTTTTCTCTTACAAGTGCAATGGTAGGTCCTGTGAGATTTTATAGAATGAAACCAGAAGAGCTTCTCTGAAACAACACCAAGGACATCCTGAGTCTTGGAAATCATTACAGCTTTCTTTCAGCCTTCCTTAGACAGCTTTATTGTTCAGTGCTGATGGGCCCCAAAGAGATTGGATGTGACAGAAATCCCTGTCTGCAAATCCCAAACCTGAGGAGATGGATCTTGGTGTCACCAGGTGATCACACAGACAAAATTCCCCAATTCTTCTCCTAGCACAAGGCTTTGCTTTAGCTGCTGTGTTCCTCTGATGGATTGCCACAAAAAAAGCTGCAGATTTCTGGGCCTACATGAATAAACCAGGTGTTTCTGGAACTCCTGGACCCCGGGGAATGCTGTTCTTGGAGCAGGTGCCACACATCCAGCTGCTTCCTGGGGTTAGCAGCTCTCCCATGCCACACACGAGTGGGAAACTGCAGCTCTTGGGAGGATTTAGTGAGTTGGGTGTTCTTGTCTGGTCTGGAGCTGTGGAAGTGTCTGGGATTTGAAGACACTCAGCCAAAGCTCTGAGCATTAGGCTTTGCTAGTTTGTTTTTTTTTTCCAGATCCTCTGACCACAGGAACACACACAGAGCTCCCCTTCCCCAGCGTGGGGGATGTGGCTTTTAGGGAGAAAGTGCCATTTCCCAGGGGAGTCTGAATTTACAGGAGCCTTCTTAATATTATCAGAATCTGTTTTTTTATTGTGGCATTGTGGGGAAAAGGAGGAAGGATTTAAGCCCCTGGAGGCAGCTTTGCATGCAGTGCCAGTGAGAGAAGAATCTGATCCCCTGTGATGTTTTTATTCTGCTTTTTCCTCACAGGCAATCACAATGAATAGTGTATGGTGTGTACCTTCATACATTGCACTGATTTACCTCATCCATGACCTTCTGAGGTCTTTCTATCCTGCCAGTGTCCAGGACTGGATGCAGCCCATTAGGATTTTAATTGCATTCTGCCTCTCCATAGCACGTTACTTGTTGCCACTCAAGATGGAAAATGTGCAGGACTGCCTGTATGTGTTTTCCTTTGGGAGAAATTTGAACTTTTGTAATGGTAGGGAGTGAGAAAATCAAAATATATTAAAGGAAAGTCTCAGCTTAGAAATGTTACAGTGACAGCAACATTTTCTCATGCCAGTATAGCAAGCTTGTTCTTTTAAAACATCTTATATGTGCCATGATTTTCTTACAAATGTCCACGGTTGTTGTGGTTTTATGTGACTTTAGTACTCTGAATTTCTTGTGCAGAAGTTGAGCAATGAATATGGATGTGTCGTGTTTGCCCTCCTAATCTGATCTGTGCAGTTTGAAGTGAAAAATTCTGTAATACTTCAGAAGCAATGATGTTACTTAGTTTGTGGTGTTGTCTCTTTTGGTCATTTAGTCTGATTTTGAGAGATGGCCAAGAATAGTGAAAAAAGCAATTATGCAAAGCTCATGCAAACCCCCAACAAAATGAGAAAGGAAATAAAAAAACCCAACAAAATAAAAACAACAAAAGAAACAAACAACAACAACAAAAAAAGAACCACTAAAAAGCTCAATATAATTTTATGTACATTGAATATGTACCATGGCACCAGCACCCTCCTTCAAACCCAGGAGTTTTGCTCTCAAGCTTATCTTTTTTTAGTAATTCAGAAAAGGCTATTTTCTTCATGGTAGAGTTTTTCTGTTGGCCATTTTATAGAATCGTTTGGGCTGGAAGGGACCTTAAAGCTCATCTCATACCAATCCCCTGCCATGGCAGGGACACCTTCCACGGTCCCAGGTTTCTCCAGGCCCAGTGTCCAGCCTGGCTTTGGACACTTCCAGGGATCCAGGGGCAGCCACAGCTGCTCTGGGCACCTGTGCCAGGGCCTCACCACCTTCATAACCAAGAATTTCTTTCCAATATCTGATCCAAGCCTATTTTCTTTCATCACCCCTATCCAAGCACTCCATGTCCTTGTCACAAGTCCCTCTCCTTCCCTCTTGTCAGCTCCTTTATTTGACAGAAATAAATCAGCCTTTCTTCAGCTTAAGAACACAGAGAAGCTGAGGGAGGAAAGTTCTTTGCAAGAGTCAGGAGAAACTTATGCAGCATGCTGAAGTCACTGTTTATTTTGTTGTGTGTCATTTATCAATTTACAGCCAAATTCTAGGGAAGCCAGCACGGCACTTCTCAGCTCTGCAGTAAATCTCCTACCCCAGGAGCCCTTCCACTGAAAGGCAGACAATTAGGATTTTCAGAGTGCTGCTAACTTGTTACAGTTGTTTACCAAATACTAAAGTTGTGTGCATTACAAGTGATAGATGTACCCTTCTTTTCATTGCGATAACAAAAAGTTGTCTGCTTGGCAATAGTCAAGATTTTTCCATTTAATCTAACATGAATGGCAAAGTCTATTCACTGAAGGAAGCTAGTGAAAGAGTTGCAAAGGACTGGTTTAGTGTCTAAAACAGAGCTGGGTTTGTTCAGCTGTTATTTTGTTGGTTTTTTTTCAAAATCTCATTTTTTTACCTTTGGGAGCACTAGTATAGAATTTCCAGTAGTGAGTTTCCAAATCCTACTAAATATTTACCTCATCTTTGTTTTCAGATGTATAAAAACCCTCAGTTGACTGCTTTGTAAAAGGTTTGGTGAACTGACAGTTTTGCTCTGGTTCCATCCTTGTCCCTTTTTGGTTTTCATTAGAAGCCTGACTCTGTAGTGAGCACGTAAAGCCTGGTTTGTCTTTGAACCCACACAGGCACAGTGGGTTCAGTGTGGGTGTGTGTGTGTTCATAGGTACTTTGTTATTATTGGTTGATTTTAAAGGAAAAAACAAAACAAATCAAAGCTCCATTTGTATAGGAGCAGTACAAGGGGAAGTTTTTAGGTGTGTCTGTCCTTCCAGGCACTCCTGATCTCCAGTTTTTTATGCTCTGCCCCAAAGTTCCCTTTTCTTCTCTCCAGTGCCAAGAGCTTTCCTAACCCTGGTTTCACTCCCAGCCATGGGCTGTAGCTTAGCTAAGAACCTGTGCTGAAGAGCCCTGCTAGTTGCACATAAATATAGAATTTAATCATCCTGACCTGACTTCATGGTACAAATGTTCCTCCAGGCCACAACTCTCCTCCAAGTCCCTGCCTACTGAAACCAGGTGTTAGGGGAAAAATTAAATCACTGCTGCTCTTTCTGAGTAACAAATGCAAGAGGAGAGTTGGGCATTACTTTCTCCAGCCCTGTACACACATTTCCACAGGTAATGCAGTGTGAAACTCCACAGCTTTAATCCAGAATATAGGGAGCAGCAGTTTACATTTCCTCATACTCCTCTTTAAATGGATCCAGACAAGGCATAACTGAGGTATTTGACTTTTTTAGATGAAAGGGGAATTTGCTGTAATTCAGATGACATTAGAAAAATCAGCCTATTGGGGATTGATCAGGATATTGTAGGAGTGCAGTAGTCCTGTGATCAATTGTCTCTCTGTCCCTATCTCTTGCTAATAAATACAAGAATAACTGCAGGCACCATTTATTCTTCTATTGAAAGAAATGGAAATTTTGCTGGTTGAAATTCACAGATGGTTCATCCTTGAGGATTTATTACTTTTTTCCCCAATCTCTCTGATAATAACAGCAGAACTAATAAATGTTCTGCAGCTGAAAAGATGATCTTTGAACACTGCATAAATCTGTTCTAGGCAAGCCATTTATCCCAAACTCTGCATATAAAAGGAGAGGAGAGCAGTGAGTCTCCCACCCCCTGGAATCTCAGAATATTATCTCACCAGGATTTTGCTTCTATGTGCCAGGCTTTTTGAATAGTCTGTTGAATCCAGATTGGCATGACTTTGCCAAATGTGATTTCCACTTCTAGCAGCCTTATAAGCTTGATTATATTAAATAATGTACAGTCATTCTAAGTTATGAAAAGTAACTTATTTATTCTATTTTTCAAGGAGTAACTGGGTGACCTCTTACAGAGTGTTGGTGAGCAATGACAGCCACGCGTGGACTGCTGTCAGGAATGAATCTGGAGATGTGGTGAGTAGAACAAAACATGTTTTATCAGGAGAAGCAGAGGTGGGAAAGCAGGAGCTGGCCACAGATTAGTCAGTGGCAGCATCTCTCAGTGGTCCCATGGATTTTAAGAGCAAATCCCAAGGTACAGAATTACCCAGGGGGAATGGGGGGATTGCCATCCTCGAAGAGCAGTCCTAGTGTGAACCGCCGTCAGCCTGGACCTGAAAGCTGATTTTACATTTCTCTTACCAAAAGAACTCAGAGGCAGTTTGAAGCACTGACGTTGCCATTTCCCCCTGTTTGGCCTGGCCAGATTTTTGAAGGGAACAGCGAGAAGGAGATCCCAGTGCTGAACATGCTGCCGGTGCCGCTGGTGGCGCGTTACATCCGCATCAACCCCCGCTCCTGGTTCCAGGAGGGCAGCATCTGCATGAGGCTGGAAATCCTGGGCTGCCCCTTGCCAGGTGAGAGCCTTTTTAATTAATGTTGGCATGGCTGTGTGTGGCAAGACTCAAAAATTGCATTTCCTTTGGATAGCTTTGCTTTTGGTATCATATTTATCTTTAGTGAGTAGGGTTGTGCAAAAAGAAACAGAAATATCTGCCCCAGCCCACAGACAGTATAAGTTTTGATATGCAGCCTATATTATCTGTTTTATTAATAAAGGCAATTCCCTTTATTAATAAAACAAGATTGCACTGGTGATCTAACAAGATTTTCTTTGTTGTTTGGGCTTAAATGCAGTGCAGTAAAGTAAATCTATCAGTAAATCTTCCTGAGTGCACATGTTCAATGGAGACAACAGGATTATGTACAGGGACAGGCATTTGCAGATGTCTCAAGCCTCTAAGGCAAGAAATAACAATTATAGAGCCTGACTTTTAATTTCTATTTCATTTTATAGGACATAGGACTTCCCTGAAATATTTTGAAGGCAAATCCTGTTCCTGAACTAGTGCTTAGCTTGTAGGGAGGACGGAGGGGAGTTTGGGCTGTAAGGAATTTCTAGGATATTTCAAGTGTTATTAAATCCAGCATCATCCCTGGGAAATCAGAACTGAGGGGAAATTGTCCTATGCTATGTGAAGCCGCTTAAAAAAAGAAACCCAACACCATTCAATACTGCAAATTCTGCCAAAGCCATGATTCTGCTAGGCACATTGTGAATAATCTTGTAGTGAATTTATGTCTTCCTTTCTGGGTGTACATGTATATCAATATTTAAAAACCCTGTTTTCTCAAATATTTTTTAAATTACTCACTACTCATTCCACACCTCTCATCTGCTTTTGTTTTTTGTTGTTGTTGTTTTCTTTGATCCCAAATTCTGGCACCATGGGGATTTTTTTTTTTGCAGAGGTCTGTGATTAGTGTTTTAAGAAATACTAAAGCCAGAAAAAAAAACTGCCTTACCAGAGCCTTTCATCGTTGCTTTTACTGATCCTGCCTCTGCTCAGAACTTGCTGCCTCCAGCTCCTCTGGTGATGTAGGGTCTTCACATGCCAAGCAGGCCCAGCTTGATTTTTGTCCTTTAGATGTTTAAACACTCAGGGAAAAACAAAACAAAACAACACTATTTGGGTCTGGGAAGGGATAATTCCCTGCCAAAGAGAAGTGCGGGGCAAGCATTGTCATAAAATTTAGTCTGTAGATGTGTTATCGTAAGCTTTGAAATTTAGCAGCACACAGACAGATGCTGTCAGTGGGTAAAAAAATTCATCCTGGACTCAATGGCAGTGACCAAAGGTGCCTGTGCATGTGAATTTTCCTGTTTTCAGGAGGGTTCTGATTTCTTTCAGCTGTGGGTTTAGAACACTGCACCTCTGTGTGTTGCTTGTTTCCCATTGTGATGGGCAAGTCCACAGCCAACATTTCCTCTCAGCTCCTAAAAGGACTCTCTGAGAGCAGAGATTTCTCCCAAATTCCTCTGTGGAACTGCTCTCTGTAAACCAGGGTGTGAGGCTGAAGGAGAAAGAACCTTTCTTCAGCACCATGACTTTTTACTGCCACACAGGACACACACACAGAGGTCTCCAGGGAATAACAGAGATGACACCCAAAATGTTTTCTAGGGCAATTTGTAGGGAAATTCTCATGATCCTTTTCTCTCCCCTAAAACTGCATCTAAACAGGAAAAAGGCAGTATTTAGAAAGGTGGTTTTTATTGAGTGCAGCAGTTTTTTACCCTGGATTCTTACTGGCTTTACACCCATCCGGGGCCAGATTCTGCTTGGCAGTGCTGGCACTGGTTATCCTTCAGCATCACGGGTTTGTGTCAGTGGGTGAAGCTGGGAACACATCCCCACTTTCAGCACTGTCCTGCTGAGTGCTCTTCCAGCTTTTCACAGATCTTGGATTCACATGGAAACAGCATCAGAGCATCCCCCTGGTAGTCATTTATTGAGTTAATTGCCCGCAGTGGCTGATTCAGTATATTCCTGAAAGAAAATACCAGAATCATTCATTGAGAAACACAATGGGAACGGGGTGTGTTCATTCAGAATGTAATTGGACTGAAGAACTAATAGGTTTTGATAAGTGCTGACCCATCTTTTTAGCTCAGAAAGAGCTGGCATTTCTTTCTCCTTGCTCATTTTGCGCATCGCACGCGAGGTGCCCGGGACAAAGCTGTTCCCCAGGTTCCAGAGGCCTTTCCACGCACGTTTTCTTCCTCTGGGATGGGACATGTGTTTGCAGCTCCCTCTAAGTGGATTCCTCACCCTTTATTGGTGTCATTTTGCTCATTCCAAGTTAAATCTCTGGGTGGTTTGGCTGTGAGAGCAGCGACTTTGACAGTGCTGCTCTAACACTCTGTATTGACTGCGGGACTGGAAATCAAGGGCTGGCAGGTTTTTTCCCATAAAAATGACCAATTTTCCTAAATTTACCAAAATTAGGAGGCGAATCTCTGTTAATTCACACTTTTTTAGCCTTTCCAAAGCCCAGGGCATAGGGAAATACCCTAACAAACTAAAGGAGGGTAGAAGGACATAAACCTATTTTTTATAATTCTGAATTTCTTTTCATGTCTTCTAGACTTGTGATTTTAGGGTTTATGCCTTTATTAATCCCTGAATATATTAAACCATTTGCATTCAGTCTGTGCTCTGTATCAGCTTTCCATCAAGCAGGCTCACAAGAGTGGGTAATAAAGGAATAAGGAAAAAGGATAAAAGAAAAAGAAAAATCCTGAATAAGATTGATATTCAGGTTTGATTGACTGTCGGAATGAGATGGAAATGGTTAAAGACAGCTAGAACTGATTCCTGTGGGTAGGGCTCTGTCCATAAAACCTGCTGCACGTGCTAGATGCACTAAAATTTGATAAATCATGATAAAACACTATTTGGACAACTGGAACATACTTATCTAAGCAATATTGTATAAGATTATTGTAATTTTTATCAGTGAAATGCTTATATCTTATCCATAACAGACATTTTTGTTGTATATTAGGCTAGTTTTGGACAAACAACCTTTTCTAGATTGTTACAGTAACTCTAAAAAAAGAAAAAAAAAAAGCTGTGTTGTCCAACTGTCGGTGCTATATTTGGGCAACAGAAGGGATTTACTGTTTCACCAAGAGAAAGGCATTTCTCCGTGGAGGAAAGATGCCAGAAAATCTTACCTGTAACAACAATCAGTGCTGCCATGTCTCCAAAAAGAGGGCAAAAAGAGAAAAAAAAACCCCAAAACATTTAATTTCCTCTCCACTTTCTAAAAATGCTGGTATTTACATAGAGGGAGACTGACATACACAATCTTTTGCAATTGCCTCAGAGGGAGGCAATTCTCTTTCTCAAACCTAAGGAAGGTCAAAACAAAATTGCATGGAATCAAAAGCACCCAGAGATTGGAAAGAGAAAATTAGTTGAGTCCTTCTATTTATATTGTAGAGTATTCAAGGTAAGAGATAATTATTTTAGAGGAATAAATTTGTGATGAAATTTAATTTTTAATGGTTCCTATATAGGAAACTATCACTGGTACCATGATCATGCTATTACTTTGGACCCAAGATATAAAATTAATTTTAACAGCTCTGTAATGGAGTACTGTGTTTTGCAGTGGCTTCAGTCTTATTTTTACTGCTTCTCTCTTAGTGCCAGGCTACCTGGTCAAGTCTAAAGTTCTGTTCATTTTTTGATAAGAATGTGACTTTTTACAAGTATCTTTCATTATAAATGTCCATGTAAACAGATGTTCTAAATCTAGTATCTACTTCTGACATTAAAAGGAGAAAAGAATCAGTTTATAGCTGAAAAATATTCCTTCATTGCTGATTTCAGGTGTAATGTTAATGCTCATGAGCAATGCTCATGAGGTTGCCATGAAATAGATCATGTGGAAAAAAGCTTAGGATCACCTGATGTGGCTGCCAGCGGATTTATTTCCAGATTACACATTTGCTGTCTGTGAGATGTTCAATTTAGTGAAGACAAGTCAAATTCACTTAAATTAAATGGAAATTAAAAAAAAAGAACAAACAACTCAGTCATTTGTGAAATAGCACATTGGGGTTTTTACGGCAGTCTAAAGGATTTAAACCAGAATATTAATTTTATTAAAAACTTTTCTGAATCCCTTGGATTGCCTTCATTATTCCCTAAATTTGTAGCAGCATTTCTGAGAAGCTGAAACCTGCTGGAAGCGTCAGGCCCTCACTGGCTGAGGTGCTGTAGAGCTGTAATAAGTGAAAATGCCCTTTTTTCCCCATTAACTGCCAAGAAATTGGTCCTTTCTGGTACTTTTTATAGGCAGTTTTCAGAGCCCTCATGCTGCAAAGTAGTTGGGCATTAACCCACTTGGAGTTTTGGGATCCTCAGCACAGGAAGTGATGCCTTGGAGCAGAGGCTGGGCAGAGTCACAAAATAAAGCAGGGATTTATTCAAGGATCTCCTCATGGATCCACCTTGGGCAGCACCAGAGCCCAGCCAGGGCTGCACCCAAGATGAACCAAAATGGTCCCAAAATGCACAACCAGTCACAGGGTCTCCAGAAATTTTATAAGTTCTGCTCCATTTGCACCTTGGAGTTCATTGTCCCATTCCAGCTCCAGCCCAGGCAGTCCCACCCTGCTGGTTTTTCTCTCTCCAGCCCACGGGGTTTGTGCTGCTGGGCTGAGATTTGGATCATTTGTCCTTGGTGCCCAGCTGGAGCAGGAATTGTTTTGTCTCCCTGCTCTGTGAGGAGAGCTCAGCATCCCCTCACAATAAAGCGTCATAGAATCTGAAAAATAGAAAAGCTAAAACTCGAGGCATCAGAAGGACACGGAGCTGCTGGAGACCTCAGAGATGATCAGAGGGATGGAGCAGCTCTGCTGTGAGGCAAAGCTGAGAGAATTGGGATTGTTCATCCTGAACAATTGGGATTGTTCATCCCCACAGGCCTGGCGGGGTGATGTAACCGTGGCCTTCCAGTGCTTGAGGGAAGCTCCAAAAAATTTGAAGAGAGACTTTGGACAAGGGCCTGGAGTGTCAGGACAAGGGAATGGCTTCCCAATGGCAGAGGGCAGGATTAGATGAGATTTTGGGCAGGAATTGTTCCCTGGCAGGGTGGGCAGGCCCTGGCACAGGTGCCCAGAGCAGCTGTGGCTGCCCCTGGATCCCTGGCAGTGCCCAAGGCCAGGCTGGACAGGGCTTGGAGCAGCCTGGGATAGTGGGAGGTGTCCCTGCCATGGCAGGGGTGGCACTGGGTGGGATTTAAGGTCCCTTCTAAACCAAGGAATTCTGTGCTCCTATGAATCTATGATTTAACAGCTTTAGTCACTTGTCCTTTACAACAATAGAAGGATGAAGAGCACAAGGTGCCTCTACCAGCAAAACTTCATTACCTCTACTGGTGATACAAAGACAGATTAATGGTAAAAGAAGTTAATATATCCCTCTGTATAAACATGAGTGCCACAGTTTTGCAGGATCTTTTCTCCATGGAAGAAAGCCAGACTTTCTCCAGAATTTCTGTGAATAAATCAGTATATTTCTCTTATAACTCTTCTGTGGTTTGAGTTTTTCAGTCTCTTATTCTCAGTTTTATAAAAAAAAAAAAAAATTGCCGAAGTGGACCCATCCAGCTGTGTGCAAGCCTTGTTTGCCTTTCTATATTTTAGCTTTTAATGTTCTAATCTGTATTCCTGCTGCAGCAGAAATCCAGCGATCCAAGCAGGCTGCAGCAGAGCCTGGCAAAGTATGAGTGTTAATTCCCCAGGGAACTGTCAAATTGAGCTCTGTTGTTGAGGAAGGGCCAGAGATACCATCATTCTCACTGCACGGTTTTTTTAAGTTTCCACCAGCTCTACAGCATTCACAGTCATTCCCATGATATTAGTGTTTGATGTATGGAAAAAGAGCCAGGCTTTGAAAGAAATGGGATTAAAGTATCAGGGAAAAAAAATCAGTTGCTGTATATTTTGGCTCATGGGGATACAGAAAACTTTCAACATCCTGGCAGTTTTATGACGTTTATTTTTATATTTTTACAACATGGAGGTATTTTTTGAATGATGAAGATATTGTGTGGGGCATTGAACACATTGTCTCTTTTGAGAAGTGGGGGTTTTCTTTATGATTTCCTTTCCTCATCAGTATATTAATTAGTAATTTCTACAAATTAATATGGGTTTTGATAAGACAAGATTTTTTTGGACATTTTTCTGTCGTATTTGTAGAGAAGACTTCAACTGACCTTCCAGCATCTCTGCTGTAGATTAGGAAAAGGAAGTGGAGACAAGGATGGGTCATGTTACTGTTAAGCTTATGCATTTATGCATGTTTTATTTCATAAATAACTTAAATAGTGCAAAATAGCCCAAAAATTTTAGCATTTTATGGGACTATTTAGTGGTTTTAATGCCAGAAATATGAAACTTAAAAATGTTTTAAAGTATTTTGCACTGTTGTGAGTTTTCCATAATTTCAGTAAGGATTTGTTGCTGTGGGATGGTAACTACATATTTTTCCTACTTGGAATTCTTCTTTTCCCCCCCTCAAAAAAAGTCACAGCTGACAGGTGACACTGTTTAAAACCATTTATTTTTTCTCTAGGGACAATGTCTTTTTGTGTTGCAATAAGGCAGGATGATATTTAGACTTTTTCATAGTTCACTTTCCCCCCCAATAATTTTGAACCAATGAAGATGATTTTGTGTGAAGGGAAACAATTTTTCATAGAAGCTTGACAACCACTGGCTTGACAAATGATTACTCAGAATTCCAGATATCCCAGATGTGGCAAGTTAAGGAATGTGTCTGATGTTTTCCAAATAGACTTGTTTGTCTCTGAAAATAAATCATAATAGATTAGGCTAGGAGCACATTTATCAGGAGCCATAACAGTCTTGGCCTGTTTGTTTTGTTTTTTGTTTATTTTCCCCAGGTGAAGGGCCTGGAATGTCACGGAGACAAAAGATTCTTTTCTAACCACACATCCTTTTGATACTTCAAAATGAACAAACAATAAATAACATCCATAAATAAGTGAATATGTAAATTTTTAGTAACAAACACCTCTGACTTCCACAGGAACGCTTTTGGAAGATGATTAGGAATGTTTAATACACCAAATTATTCCTTTCCATGTTTTGTAATCAGTGCATAGGCATGGAAAATACTCATCAGGAAAACTAAAATTCCTTGGAATAGTACATTAATCAAACGGACACAAAACATTTACTGTGGCTTTTTTCTCTAATTTGATTTTTCTTCCACTCTTTTATCTTGCATCTGACTCATCATTTCCCAATGACTTTTTC
Organism: Chloebia gouldiae; assembly: GCA_003676055.1. NCBI lineage: Eukaryota > Metazoa > Chordata > Aves > Passeriformes > Passeridae > Chloebia > Chloebia gouldiae. The sequence continues at coordinate 10,003,664 of QUSF01000019.1, read as the reverse complement.
CCTCCTCTGCAGCCTAAGGCTGCCCTTCTGGTTTTCTGTTGAAGATTAGGTTTTCTGTTCAGAGGAGCTGTCTGGAAAGCTGACGCCTCCTTGCTTTTGTCTGGATCTGTATGAATTGATTTGTGCAGTAAATAGAAATATTTAAAATGAGTTGTTTCTCTGAGTTTTGCTTTTGAAAACCTGTTATAAATACACACAGGACAGTGGAATTCAGATTTCCATGTTCCTCACATGCATTGTGCCAAATCCCCTCTATACTTGAAATTCCTAAGCATGAGAAAACTCCTTTTTTTCTTTTCTCAGACCCAAACAATTATTACCACAGAAGAAATGAAATGACAACCACTGATAATCTGGATTTTAAGCATCACAACTACAAGGAGATGAGGCAGGTAGGCAAAGAGGCTGGTGTGTGCTGGAGGGTGGATGGGTGAGGTTTTTCAGCCCTGTGGAATCCGAATTCCACAACAATTAAAATATTATTTTAATTTAAAAATATTACTAAATTCTGTCTGCAATATGTTTTTAAAATGTTTTCTCAGTTTTAATCTATAAAAGAAGCAGTCCAATAAAGTCCCAAAATCTTAATTTGTACATAAATTAACCTGAAATAGGTGACACTACGTGACAGAGGAAGCATTTTCATATTATGTGCCAATCTGTTTTTTCCATATGTATTTGAGTTGTGAATGACACAGTGGTTTCTCCTTCTAGATTTTACTCTGATTTAGCCATCAGTTTTCTCATGTATTTCAGTGGGTTTGAATAATCAGAATAAACTCTAGAGTCCAATTCCATATTCACAGTTGTGAAAATCATCAAAAAATCACCACAAACACCATAAAAAAAAAACTCTCCTCATATAATTTTAAATCTCCCAGCCTTGTTAATCTTGTTCCTTTAACTTCAGACAAGTTCTTGCCTTTGTTATTGTTTTTAATCTTGCTTCATATCACCACAGACACAAGTGTGGGCTGTCCTGAAGAAATATTTCTGCCCACTTTCTCTTCAAATACAAAGATAATATGTTTGGACTTGGTGTGTGTGAATCACTTGCTGTGTGCTGGATTTTCAGTGTATTTATACTGCATGAATCACCACTGGGTTTTATTGAGCAATTGTGTACTGAGTCACTCGTTTATTTTGGTAGAGATTTCATGGCCTATATTTCTTAGCACAAAGATTAGTTGAGTAGGAACTCAATTGGCATAATTACTGTCAAGACCAATAAAATAAAATGTATTTATGTTGTCATTGCAGAAAGACAGGTCGGTCAGGTTAGAAATATCTTGGGGAAAAAAAACCACAGCTTTAAACCAGAATGTTGTTGCGCTCTTCATACAAATGGAAAATCTGTGACTGTGGCTGAGAATTGTGAACTGTGTGCTTTCCCAATTTCTGTTTTCTTCTGTGTCAAAATAGTTATTTTTTGTAAAGCTCATTGGATTTTAATTGCTGGCAGGCAGAATATGGTGGGTTGCATTGCAACAAGTCTTATATTCCCAAAACTATTCTCAAACTTCAGTGCAAAATGGAATAACTGCCAGAGTCAATTTCTTATTAAAAACAAACAAACAACAACAACAAAAATAAAAAACATCCCCAGCCCCCAAAATGTACATTACTGTCATTTTTCATGGCTACTTCACTACAAACCATCTTAGAAAAATGCTGTTCTTTGATTTATTATCACCACTGGAGGAGGAGATGGTGTTCCCTGGGCCATGCTTTGGAAGCATCACATTACATTGCAATAAGTCAAGTATTTGTGAGAGGGAGGGATTTTCTCAGGGTCAGGTGATTCTAATAGAACTCTCTGGTTAAGAAGATGAAATTTACAGCTCCAGTTTTCTCCTTATAAAAGAGCATTCAAAATTCTTCTTCCAGTCACTGGGAACCCTCACTGTGTGTTCTGTGCAGGATTGTTTCACAGCCCAAAATGTCTCTTATTTGCTCATTTCTATGTATGTATTTGTATCTATTCATGTGGTATAGAAGCTGTTACATGTTTGATGTGGATGTTTGAGTACAGCCTTGTCTTTGAGACAACAAACCCAGATCATAGGTGAAATATTGTGCCATTTGTGAGAAATGGGAATGAGAAGATCAAATATGAAATATGTTAAGTTTCAGCACTGTATTTCCATTAACTCCATTGCATTGCATGTCACCAAGAGTCACAGTAAATGTTACTAAAAAGGCTCTAATGCAAGAAACGTGCTTTGACTCAGAAAATGATCACATGTTTGCAATTAAAGAGATGATGGGGAGTTTGCTGAGGCCAATACAAATATTTCCACTGAATGTAACATACTTTGAACTTGGTTCTGGACATTTTTCTCACTATTAATGAGCATTTCCATACTTTCAACCACTTTTCTAAATTGATGTTCCTGGTATCCCGTGAGCACTGGGGTGCCAGGCACGTCAGGAAAACTCCTGCACATGGAAGTTTTCAGAGGAAGCTCTGAGACAACAGGCTCACATTCCCTATTTCTGCTGCATGGATGCAGGGAAACATCAGACAGCTCAGTTTGCTTCAACTTGAAGAAGGTGTGAGGAGAGAAATTAGTAAACACAGCTCTGAGTCAGTAACATTATTTATTCAGTAGGGTTTTAGCCTTTAGCTAAAATAGAACTGCTTTTAATGCAATATCTCTGCTTGCTGGCAGAGGGGAAATAAATTCATATTTCTATTGAAATGTGGCAACCTACAAAATAAATGCATTTCTGTGCACTGACACCCTGGGTTACCTTATCTATAGTACCTCACAGAGTGTGGTCGTTTTAATCACTGTCCATTATTTTAATTACTCTCCATGGCATAATGTTTTAAAAATGAGATAGCAAAGCTATAAAATCATGAACTAAACATAAAGTTTTTACAACTAAGAGGTAATCAGAGAAGCAAATGAAGAGTTTGTGCCACATCCAATTTAGAATGAACCAATTTATTGTGAACCTATTTTGATGCTGCATTGTCTAAATGTGTTCTTTTTTTCCTCCTTTTTTTTTTTTTTTTTGGCAGCTGATGAAAACTGTGAATAAAATGTGCCCAAATATCACAAGAATTTATAATATTGGAAAAAGCAACCAAGGACTGAAGCTGTATGCAGTCGAGATTTCTGACAACCCAGGAGAACACGAAGTTGGTTAGGATTTTAATCTTAACTAAATCTGTTGAAGGGGTGTTGGGATTTGGCTTTTTCCCCCCTCCTCTTTCTCTGTATCTGCACTAATTATCACTGATGGAATTATATTCTTGGCAGCAAAGATTTCAAATGTATGTGGGAGGAACCTCAGCGCTATATTTCTAAATTGGGAAGGGGAGGGTGAGCACAAATAGAGGACATTTTGAATGTGGGATCAAATTCTTTAATGATCATTCTTCACAGTAATAAAATAAAAGTGAACTTTAATACTGGGGAATGGATTTTAGTCATGGAATTGATGTAGCTTTGGGTAGAAATTCACCTTAATGCATTGCAAGCAGGGACAGGTCAAATCTCCAAATAATTTTTCACTCATGAGGTCTGGAGTTCAATTTCCTACCATAATATAATTCTTCAGCATAGAAACTAATTCAGTCTTTTGTCCTTCTCAGTGTGATAGTGCCTGGGGCAGCTGTTGGAATAAAGGAATTTTGTGCTTTGCTGTATCCATGAATACTCTGATAAAGTGTTTAGATTGGTTGTTAGGAAAATTCTTTTCTAGCAAAATATTTTTCATGTGACTTTTAGACCATCAAAAATGTTAAAATCTACCTCTAACATGCTGAAGATGTGAGTATAATTAAAGATATGTTTAATCAAATATTGGTTTTAGAGGTTTTACACAGTGTCTTTAGATATCACTAATACATACGGCTGTTCTAAAATAGCAACAGAAAGCAATTTATTTCTCCAAAGTGACATTTTCACCACTCATCTGTGCAGCTGAGACATTTCTCCAACACTCCTTAAGTGAAACCTTGCTGATTGACATCGATGAAATTTGATAGAAATTTGAGTTGCTGCTCTGACTACAACTCTGCTCTGTGTTTTTGTTTTGTTTGTTTTTTGTTTTTTTTTTTTTCACAGGGGAGCCAGAATTCCACTACATTGCAGGAGCTCATGGGAATGAAGTGCTTGGACGAGAGCTAATCCTTCTGCTAATGCAGTTCATGTGCCAGGAATACCTGGCTGGGAACCCACGCATTGTGCACCTCATCCAGGACACCAGAATCCACCTGCTGCCCTCAGTGAACCCTGATGGATATGACAAGGCCTATAAAGCGGTAATTAGGATTATGAACACATCAAGGAATTCTTTTCTTTCCGCTAGATGAATCAAAAATGCTCCTCTTGTCTTCATTTTCTTCAAAGATCACGTTTTACGAGTGATCGAAATTTAAAAATGAAAAGATGGGCATATCAAAGTAAACACAAACCATCTTGAGAGAAAGCTGAAAGAAACAGTATTTGATGTGATGTGGGCTAACAGGAAAATGTACGTGAAAGGAGGGTGACAAAGACTGCCATAACAAACCATCCTGGGGTGTACAGAACCATGGGAACACCATTATGGAAAACAGAAAACCCATGCAATCTGTTTCTCCCATAAAAAATTGCATTCCTCTGCAGCTGAAATTTAATAGTGTGCCTTTAAGGAGAGCATGATGTGTTGGGCATTGTAATAATTCAGTCTGGATGAAGACAGACACCAGGAAAAATTGTAGGGGCTGGTCAAATGCACTGGAAAATCTTCCAGAGCAGTCTGCAGAAGACCTGAGCAGGAAAGTCAAAATCATAGTCATGGGAGGGAATGTCTGCTGTCTCCATTGAGAGATATATTTTGGCTAACCTCAAGTAAATTTTCATGGGTTTTCCTTCACCTCATTCAAGATTTCATTCAAAATTTTTTAAAAGTGCCACTGATTTAATTCAGTTAATTAAATAATTAATTTTCCATTTCTCTGTGTAGAATTACCTCTGGCACATTCCTAAACATTCTGCAGGGGCTCACAGGTTTCTGTATTCTGAATGAACATTAATTATTTTTTCTTTCTTTTTCTATTTTGTTTTTTTTAATCTAAGGGTTCAGAACTGGGGGGCTGGTCTCTGGGACGATGGACTCAGGATGGCATTGACATCAACAATAACTTCCCTGACTTAAACTCTCTGCTCTGGGAGTCCGAAGATCAGAAGAAGAGTAAAAGAAAAGTTCCAAACCATCACATCCCAATCCCTGACTGGTACCTGTCCGAAAATGCCACTGTGAGTAAGGCCAGGAGAGGGGACAAAAAGGCTGGGATGTGCTGAGAGAGTGAGATTACATTTCTCAAGAAATGAATAACCTGGGAGTGAAGTTCCACACCTGATCTAAGTCAATAATTCCCTTTATATCAGTGGAAATAAAAACGCACCACAAAAGCACCATTTTCTCCCAGGATTTAGAGGCAGATCTTGAGGAAGAAACTGTTTCCTACAGGATTTTCTTTCTCATCAGCTACTGCAAGAACTTGGAGGACTCAAAACCCAATTTTCAGGCAGCAAGGTAGACAAGGAGAAGCACAGCATGAGCTCAGCCATGTGGATCAGGCTTCTCCCAAGTTTTGTGGCATAGATGAGCTCTTTGAAAACTCACAGATTTGTCCTGGGATTTTCTTATTTGCTCTTACTTGAAATATATTCTTATCTTGGAAAACACAGCAACAGATCTCGTATATGCAAACCCCGTGCTGTGGCTTATGTTAAAGTTGTTTATAGGATTGTAGTGCCAGAAAATGTAACTAATTTTGGCCTGTCCTTTTAAATATAATGGCAGCTATTTATAGCAGTTTCACTGTGGCAGTTTTTACTATTTTAGAACCACACAATCGTGGAATAGTTACAGTTTAAAGGGGCCTCTGGAGATCAATCCAAGGCAGGGTCACCTGCAGCAGGTGACACAGGAACACGTCCAGGTGGGTTTGGAATGTTTCCAGAGAGAGAGACTCCATGACCTCCCTGTGCAGCTGTTCCAGTGTTCTGCCACCCTCATGGAAAAGTTCATCCTCCTCTTGAGGTGAAACTTCCTGTGTTTTAATTTATGGCCATTATTTCTATATTTACAATCCCTTATTTTGGAAACAAAGAGGGGGAGCGATGTAACCCTCTGACACCTCTGTCTGTTTCTGCTCTTGGCCTCACTCAACACAGACGTTCCTGCTCCTTACACTGCTGATGTGAAGGTTTTGTTAGCTCTTAAGGGATGTCTGTGACCTCCCAAGGATGGCTGACAAGCACCATAATTTAAAGACGGCCTTCTCCTTGCCCACATCCCTTCTGCTGGCCCCTCACGCTCAGGAACTCCTGAGCTCTCCCTTTGAAACAGCACAATCAGACTTCCAGGCTGAAGCAGAGCCGCTGTGACTTTTTCTCCCAGGTGGCGGTGGAGACGCGGGCAATCATCGCCTGGATGGAAAAAATCCCTTTTGTGCTGGGTGGCAACTTGCAGGGGGGAGAGCTGGTGGTGGCCTATCCCTACGACATGGTGAGATCCATGTGGAAAACCCAGGATTACACGCCCACCCCGGACGACCACGTGTTCCGCTGGCTGGCCTACTCCTACGCCTCCACGCACCGCCTGATGACGGATGCCAGGAGGAGAGCCTGCCACACTGAGGACTTCCAGAAGGAGGATGGCACTGTCAACGGAGCCTCGTGGCACACCGTGGCTGGCAGTAAGTGGTAGAAGCTCCAATTAGCGTTACCTTGCTAATTAGGGTAAAGCCAGCGCTATCCCGGTGTACATTGCAGCAGCAGCGGTGGTGAAATGTGTGTTCTAAGAGGAATATTTCCAGATGTCATTACTGTCATTAATACCTGGTGACTGCTTCTTTTGCAGCCAAGTTTTCCAAAAATGCACATGCAGTACATTAGCTTTAAGAACTCTGTGAACTCAAGACAGTTTGTCAGGAAGAAACCAACCCAGTCCAAACCCCCACACAAGGTGACAAGAAGAAAACTGCTGCCAAGCACCACAACCAGTGCCAGAGCTGAAGCAGGGGCTTCAGATAAGGAAATCTTGATTTCAGCCTCCTGCTGACTGAACTCAGCCTCAGATCAGCTCTCACTCACATTCCCTGGGAGTTGCAATGAAATGCCATAAAAAGCTACTGTTTGCCTGCTACTCTCCTATTTCTAGAACACCTGGAAGTCTGTACACCAATTTTGCATGGGCTCCACGGGCATTCCTGCTGCCAGGATAAATCACAGCCTGGATCAATCTCCCCACACCCAAGCCTGTCACCCTGTTAAGGAGCACAGAGGGGAAGCCATGGGCTTTGGTGTGGCCAAAAACCTCAATTTCCAGAAAAGCCCAATTAGAAGCCCATTTTTAACAGCATTAGGCACGTTTGCCTTTGCTCAAAATCCTCATATGTTTCTAGGTGCATCAGTCAAACAACATATTCCCTGAAATTAGGAAGTGAGACAGGCATCTGCCACCAGTGGGCTGACAACAGGAACAGCACTAATGGCAAACAGATGCAGGCCAGTGTCTCTGAAATCCAGGTGTAGCTGAACCTGGCTCATGTTTGGACCTTGCAGGTACTTCCACTGCATAAACATTTCAGGATTTTGGACATGGCTTTTATGGCTTTTATGTTGGCCCATGTGGATTTAGTGCTGGCCAGCCTTTAAAGGCTACAGTTGAGAACTAACTTTTCAAATATTTTTTTTCAGCAGGTTAAAAAGTGTTGGGGGAACTTGGGGGGAAACTTTGAACTCTTAGGTTTGACAGGACATTTCCGTGCATTTCTGCAGATTCTAAAGCATTCTCTGAGAGCTAACTTGGCCACTTAATTATCTAATTTATGAATTTAATTTTCCTAAGTGCAACAAGAAACATTATGAGTCAATCCAGAAAAGAATACATTGGCCTTGTAACTAACAGCTGTCACACTGAGTTCCATTAAGTAAAGATGGACAATACAGATGCTGAACATTTCCCCAATTTCTTAGGACCAATTACATTTTGGATTTGTTTCATCTGATTTCTTTATTTCTTGATTATGTTTTAATTATGATTTATGTCCTGCTCTGTTACATTGTGGTAAGACCTCCAAAAAAGTGCTTGCAGAAGCTCTCCCACCCATTCTTGTGTGTGAGTGGCATCTCCTCATTGTACCATGCCTTGAAACTGCCTGTCCCCTCTCTCCTCATCCATCTGCTTCCTTGCAGTAGTCCTGCACAGAAACTTCTCACTGCTTATGGGAAAATTTAAATGGGATTTTTCTAATTTCATTTCAGTCCCTAGAGAAGGATGTGCACCACAGATACCCAGCACCTCCTCATGCCTTTAAAACCCAGCCATGGTATTTCCTGCACATTATTTTGACTGCAGTAAAAGCAAGTTCTTCAGAAATTTTACATATAAAGTTTCTGCACAGGATAAACTGCAGAGAGGCAAAAAAGGGATTGATTTAATTTTATATCCTGTGTTTCGGAGGCTGGATTTGCATGTTCAGGCACTCGAAAGAGTCGCTCTTGGCAACACAAAGCCATTTTCTTAAATACATGTATTAAAACTGAGCAATTAGTGTGTATGGCAAAACATTTCAGAGCAGATTAATCAGAATGTTATACAGTATGTGAGGGGAAAATAATTGTGGCTGTTTCTCAAGTGGAGGGGAGGCACATTTATGTAGAGTAGCATATGCCACTGGCTGATGTTTAGGTTTTCCCCATCAACAAAAGTGAAAAGTTTAACATCTGTATTATATAATCCTCCTGCTCTGCTTCCAGAAGGCACTGAGGGCTCATTAAATACTTGACTACTGCTCTGTGCTAATTGGACAGGAACAGGGATTTTGGGTTAACTCTTCTTGGTAAGAAGCACTCGGTGGATGCAACTCCTGCTGATCTTTGCTGTTAAAAACATAACAATTAATGATCATCAGCAAACATATTTTAAAATATTTTCTTACTAGAAGTGCAGGTGGAAGAAGAAATGAAGCTCACAGAATTTCTTCCTTTAGTGTTCATGTTCTGTATCTCGTTATCTGTGTGAGAGTGGAGAATTAATAAGAAGGAAAAATAATGGTGAGAAACAGGAGGAAAAACCTGGAGAATGGAAATGTTTGAGCTCTGTATGTAAAGACAGACCTCCTTAGTGCCCCAGACCTTTGCAAAGGTTACAGTGGGCTCTGTAATGCAGAATTAAACTGCAGCTCCTCAGAGAGTGGAGGCACTGAGGTTCCTGGGGCTTGATTAGCACATATTTCTGATAGATATCCCTACTGCAGAGCAACAGTGCAGATCCCAGTCTTCTGCAGCACTGTGATAGGGAGAAAAGAGACCCTCTCATTTCTTACAAATTACAGACACCATATGTAACATAAAATAATTATTACTGCCTTGATTTTTCTGGCTTTTCTATCTGCTAGATTACTCAGGGAGGAAAACAGACTGAGGAACTGTTTCACCAACTGCTCTGATAAATCTCTTTTACATAACAACCCCTGTGAGCACAGCTCTGTGTCCTGGCATTCATGGTTCTATCAAATGGGAATTCTGTGAATTGGGTAAACAGCTGCACCTCCCTGCCACCCAACACAGACAATTCCTTTTCCACCCAGGGCACTCATAAGGGAGAGCTGCTCTGTGGGCAATGTCCAGGATTAGGAATGCTTTGTGCTTTCTTAAAAAGGCACAGTTCTTTCTTGTAGAGAGAGACCTTTCTTCTGGTTGTGTCCCCATCTTCTCCATCAATAGAATCCCAGAAGGGTTTGGGTTGGAAGGGACCTTAAAGCCCATCGAGTTCCACCCCTACTTGGAGCAACTTTTCACTATCCCAGATTGCTACAAGCCCTGTTGTCTTGGTTTGAAAAGCCAGATGTCTGCTAAGGAAGGCAGGAGCCTTCCCTGAAACATAAAATGTAAACTCCCTCCCTCTGAATTGTTATGATTTTGAGGGTTGCTCAGGCAAAGATATGGGAAGAGGAATAACAGTTCTTTAGTAGGGAAGAAAATAAAAATAAAATTAAAAATGAAGTAATACAAAACAACTTTGACAGTCAGAACATACCCTGACATGCAGTGGGTCAGGGAGGTGGCTCAGCCCCATCCCAGGGGGGCTCAGCCCTCCTGCAGTGCCAGCTGTGCTTCTGCTGGAGCAGGGATCCTGCACAAGGGGGGAGTTTTCCTCTGGAGCTCCAGGGCTGGGGGAGATGGGCCTGGGCTCCTCTGGGAATGCAGGGGGAAGAAAGCTGCTCCTCTGGGAATGC